>JAECUM010034515.1:0-20180 GCA_016617855.1 Megalonaias nervosa
TCCATTCTTATTACCAGCTAAAGAAGACACATGTTTATGCCTTGTCACTTGAATGATTGCTGTTGGAAGAACCCTAACTATGACCTGTATTGGCTCTGAGGCACTTAGTTTCCTACGAAAACCTTCAGTTGCATTTTTGTGTCGAATCTAGTATTTTGACTGACTTGTAAAATGGTACGTCTCTGACAGATATGCGATAGCGATGAGTGTACATGGTTTGTTTACAAAGAAGTTCCTAATACACTATGCTATATTTAGGCACACATTTAGTGCACGTATATGCAATATCAAGGTGTTTAGTATGGTAAAATACTGCACAATTTTGACACTGTAAAGTTAACGGAGACAAAAATGAGCATAAAATAATACTGGACATATGAGGAGAATTTTTTTCCCCGAGAAATATGCCATAAAGTTAAATGTTTTGACACTAATATTGTACGGGCAGACTTCTATTCAGCTGAAATTAAAATATCAAGAAAAGACACAGAACATTCTGAACTATTTACATCAGGCAAAATTCAGACATCCAATCTGGCGAAATTTCTTCGCTTAGACTGTCCGCGTTAAAATGTAAATATGCTCTCGTCAATCAAAAGCAGGATTACTGAGAGGAGATTCAATACTGTTTTAAAATATGCACATAATAAATAAAATTATGATGGCAAAATATACAAAAACTATTTGTAAACAAACACGTAAGTGATACAGAAACTATCAGCTTCTATAATACTTCTAACAAGTACAGAAACTGATAAAAGTAGATGAATTAATCTCTGCCATAATACTTCTTTTTATCATCATCATCGTCGTCGTCGTCGTCAAGTTTAGTCCCTTTAACTCATCGATTACTTTAAGTAAACCCTCTTTTAATTCTGTTTCTTTTATATTTCAGTATTATCTTTAGCAATCCGTCACCAAAGACACTCTTGTTTTATTTCCCCTCTGCTCAGCTCTTCTTTTCTTTATTTTTCTTTCTTTTCTACTTTCGAACTGTTCTCTTAGTTTTGTTTCTTTTCTTTTCTGATTTCATTGATATTTTAATATCAATCCTCTTTTGTTCGATATCTTTTTTTCTTATTTAAGATCATTCAGTTTTTCTGCGTGTAATTTTAACTCTCCTCTTTTTCGTCTGTAGTGAAACTAATAAAATCTTTCTTTTCTCTGAATTGTCCTCATTTTCAGTGGCTGAAAATTACTTATTTGTAAGGGAAAATGTTCTCCAGGGGTTAATTGCTTGAATTGTGAGTGTGATTTTGTTTCGTTTTCTCCAATAGAAAAATTTTATGATTTTTATACGGTAAACAATTGTCCAATATTTTACAGCTACGAATTTGAGAGCATTGTATTATGTAAGTTATTTTCCCAATACATTTTTCAGTACTAGTTTTATAATACGAATTTATGTTTTAATATGAACAACAAACGTGAGAGACGAAGTAATTGAAAATACCGTTCTAATCACTGAAACTGTCATTTAGGAGAATATTCATGTATTCTAGCAAATTGAATGGTTCAGACTATGACCAGTGCTCTCTAGGGTCTATAAAACGTCTTGTTGCTCCTAAATGAAAATCGTGTCAATCGTAAATTAGTGTGGCTTTAATGACGACTGTCTTAAAAATCTTGTTGTTACTGCTTCCCCTAAACGGATAATCCAATCTGACTAAAATCATATCTCCACTGTCCTACGAGAAAATCTGACAGCGACGGCTTAGGGGTCATGTTCTGGTGACGTATGCTGGTAAGACAGTGTTTATAGGTTACTGCATTTGTGTTGGAAAATATGAAAGAAGTTTGTTTTCGGATGGATACTGCACGACTTGTTTGAGTGAAGTATCCATCAGAGAAAACGAGTTCATATTTTTCCATACAAAGGCAGTAACCTTTTTATTATATACTCAATTTCTTATTCTACCCTAAGGCTTAAATATATAATAAAAAAAATACACTACAAGAAACAAAGCAATTGCATTTATGCTGTAATTCCAAAATAAATACATAACCGCAGTTTCATCGATACACAAAAATATTAATGTGCACATAACTCCGCCCAGCGATATTGGAATTTAAGCGCGTGCTCGACAACACTTTTAAAACGAATTGTCGTTTTGGTCTACTTAAAATTGAAAGTTAGAGTCATATTGTGAATGAATGTGCATTGCAACAGCTTTTCCAATTGGTCTGGAATGAGTGGATTATTTTTTTTGTCGATTCTACTCAATTCCGCTGATATGGACTGGATCTATCTGTGTCAATTCCACACGAAGTACATGTGATTTAAGCAGGGAAGGATGAGTCTTGACACAGCTGCATGTGTGTTTCTGTTCTGTCATTGAATGTTTGGAATTATAATGTGGGAAAATATTAACTCTTTCAATTGTAATTATCAAAAAGAAGCTATGAAATATCACGTTCGGTTCATTTTGAGTGAGGTAAGGAGAGTGTTATTGCATTTGGAATGTAGTCGAAATTACAGAAAAATTTCGAAGTCTGTAATCAAGAAGTAGAACCCATGACATAGCTCATGTATGTCGGATTTGCAGAACTAAAAAGCACATTTTGAGGAAATTCAGGATGCAAAAATGTAAGTACTTTTATTGACATTCTTATTACCAGCTAAAGAAGACATGTTTATTCCTGGTCACTTGCATGCTCTTTGTAGGGAACCCGTCTATGTTATGATCTGTATGGCGTCTATCGCTAACCTAAATCCAAAACATTGTATCAACAATTCTAATGCGGAAAATTGCAAAACAGTTGGTGTGTGACAATCCATTCTGCCAGCGGAAATAAGAATTCTTCGTTGTCTGGGCTTATTGCTCTGAGGCCTTTACTTTTCAACCAAACCCTTCATTTGCATTTTTTCCCTGCGAATTTAGTACTTTCACTTATAAAATGGTATATATCTGATAGATATGCGATAGCCCTTGCCCGCAGTATGCTATTCTGTGCTATTTTATATACCCCAGAGAGCACTAGAGTCTGAACCATTCCATCAACGAAAAGTTACGAACATTTCTCCTATATAACTGTTTAAATGATCAGAATGGTATTTTCAATCCTGCGTCTCTAACGTTTGTTGTGGACATTGCGAATATCACGCTCATTCATTTGCTTGTTTGAAAGTTTCATTTATGACTCAGCAAACTCATCCACATTGTTCACTTTATCATCTCTACTTTCAAATAGACGAAAGATCTGTTTTAGTTCATCCAGAAACAAATCTAATAAACTGAAACCTAAAGTCTACTACATGAATGTACATAAATTTATTTACAAAGTAGTTCCTAATACACTATACTATTTTTAGGCACACGTGTCGTGCAAAATCAAGGTGTTCAGTATCGTAGAATGCTGCACGATGCTGAAAATGTAAAGATAACAGAGATGAAAATGAGTATATAATAATCAACAATACTACCTTACCCACGTGTGTAATTACATCACTGTGTATTAAATATATTTCAACCAACAAGATGATTTAATTAAAATTTTTGATTTGATATGTAATTTTTTAAAATCTTGATGTTATATTTTAGAAGCAATATTATGTAATTTTGCTTATAAAATCAGTAGCTTGATTGTTATATACATTTAATTTATATTGTGTGCTTAACATTTGTCTGTGATTGAGGGTATCTTTTTGGCCTACCTTACTATTGTCATGTAACATATACCTGAATTTTGACAGTTTTAAGTGGTAAACATGTTGTTTACTAAAATATAAGTTCAAGGCCTGAATTGGTGAATTTTACCCGCATCCAGGGATTTTGTTGTGTCATAAGTCTGACGACAGTCTGTATATAAACAATTATTCATCTCAAGATCAGTCTGTAGAATAATTATTAGTTTGTTCAGTTATAATTTGAGAAGAACCGTTTATCCAAATTATTAGTTGGATTTACAATGTGTTCATTGTCGTTTTGGAATAAAACACTATTTTGGGACTACTGATGACTCATTCAAAGACATTCTGGATTATATCATTGTGATACATCCAAAACTATTGGTAAATCAGCATAATAAAGACAACTGGTACAACATAACATTCAAGACTATTGGAATTCATTCGGAATGCCTATACTTTTTGAACTTGTGATAGAACATTTAGGATTATGTGGGATTTAATTCACAATACTGTGATTTCCTGTTAAATTTTTATTTTGTATTGAAAGGAAAATAAATTGTTTATTGAATTTTACTAAAATTGTTTGTTTTGCGTCTTTCTAGGGACTGGGAATGGGGACTCGTCCAAGATCTGAATTTTAAAAAATTCAGCGATATTAAAAGTTGTCTTTAACATTTAAATTGATCTCGTTCGCAGGTTTCATTTTGTTGCTGGTAAAGAAATCAATTTCAAACATTAAATAAATCCTTGGTGAAATCATTCACAATGTCATCTAATGTAATGAAATTCGTTTCAAATCATATCCCAAAGGAGTTTGAGTCTATGAAAAAGGGCTTGAGCTTGCCGGACATTTTGATATTTCGGAAGTAAAAGCAATAAATACAAATATTTAGATTTAGTCTTTGGTGGGAAAGGAAATTTTGGATGATGAGGCTTTGGGTTTGATTAGTAAGTCTGTCTGTCTGTCTCTGGTTTTGATAGGAAATTAAAAGTATTGCAGTTTAAAAAGCCTAGACACAATTCGAATTAATAAAACATTAGCTTCAGACAGAATTGATGGAAATGCACATTCAGAAATAGGAGAGAGAGAGAGAGAGAGAGAGAGAGAGAGAGAGAGAGAGAGAGAGAGAGAGAGAGAGAGAGAGAGAGAGTGTTTGTGTGTAAGAGAGAGGGAGAGATGATGATGATGGGAGGGGCATGTAGAATGAGACGACAGAAGTACAACTCACAAAGAGGAAATGAGAGAGAAATACAAATGCAGATAGGAAAGGGAGAGAGAGAGAAAAAAAGAAGCGAAATGCAGTATAGATTAAAAAAATTGGAACCAGCAGGCAGAAAACGCTACCCCGTTTACACACATGTTCAGGTTTTGATGTTGCCAGAAATAGGCATGTACCCCGTTTCAAGAAATAGATAGCTGTAACAAGATAACCGGGTTGGATTTCGGATTCACAACAGAACACTTTTGATGGTGATACAAATACAGTGTTTATTGGTGAATGGCTTGAATGAAAAAAGAATTACGGTTAATACGTGCGTGTATAAGATCCAAATATTGGACAAAATTAACACAATCCACACGAACCTAATAATGCAACATAAATGTGAATACAAATAAATGATCTTACACCGTAAAAGGACAAAGGTTAATGATTTACAGTAAATTCACACGACGAAAAGAATTATGTGTTTTACTCAGATAGTAAAAATGATGTATTTTACTCATATAGTAAAATGTATTCACTGAAATAGTGAAAAATGAGGTACTTTACTCAAATAATAAAATGATGAAAACAAAAGGAACAGATATCATACACAATATCTTTACAGTCCCCAAAACACTTCGTATAACAAACCCCAAAATTAGCCCACAGCTAAAAGATTACATGCATGGAGTAACAATAACACACCCCGTCACAAGCTCACTTGGCTACCAGTCACACTGGTCAATTAAGCAGTCAGCATTTCAGGTAGTCGCCGACCACCATTCAGTTCCTTGGTCAATCAAGCATCCAGCGCCCACCAATTCGGTCAACAACGCCCGATCACCTGCTACTCGACCAGCAACACTTTCACTCAGCTCTACGGCTGCTATGGTTCAGCTTTACGGCTGCTATGGTCAACATCTATGGTTAGCTCTACAGCTGGTACCTCGTCGACTCCGATCAGCTGAAAATACATCCAACACCGTGTACTATGCATGACACGGGTATGATAACACGTAATGACGTTATATACGATAAGCTATACAAATTACATTATCGGCACAACATTACCAAGCAATAAACAGGTTCAGAAGTGAACCTATCCTTGTCTGATAAGAATCCTATGGTATTAAACGTTCTTAATAAACTGCAACGTTATATTGCTAATATAAAGCTCTTGCTAAGTCACAAACACAAATAGAAAATATTTGCATTATACCACACAAACCGAAGCTACGTAGAAAATATACAAAAATAAACGTGGTTGTACAATAGCTATAACTTACAATATACATAAGAAATAATATATATCATTCCTGATTGCTACAGATTGAAAAAAGCAACAGTGTAGGAACAGAGCTATCCAAAAGCTCTTATTTTAAAGAGGCCAATGTCACAGTCTTGTATTGAAAGCAAACCCCAATCTACTTCTATTTTGGAGACTTATGAATCATTCATATCATAATATTCTATATCGCTTATTTGTAATTTTGCCAAACCCATTCATTTTAAGATATTAAAGGACACAGGAGATTCTCAGTCTTTTGTTATCAGGAACTTTGCCTTTGCCTGAGAATACTTTTAGTGAAAGTGTTCTTATTCAGGAAATAGAGTTCAGCTTTGTCAATGATCCTCTCCATTGTGTCAGTTTGTTATCAGACTTAGTCTAAGGACCCGTGACTGTTGGAGCAGTGCTTTCTTTACCTATTGAAAGTATTCGTTTATTTTACTAGGCAATAACCTAGCTGGAGATAAGGTTGTGGTTATCCACTTGAAACTGGTATACCTTGATGAATCAGAAATTTGATCAAGTTGAAATTGAACAGTCGGGTATAGTACAGAGGGTATGACACAAGTAACGAGCAATCAATCAGCACAAAAGGTCAGACAGCGGAAGGAATATTCATGTACAAATCATCACAGTGATCACAGGAACTTGAGGAAGTGTGGGTTTATTATGCATCCAGCTACATAGTGGATGCATTTTTGGTTTTGGTTTTCACAATATTTTTCTACATATGCCTAGAAACTGGGAGATGAGTGCCTTCCCAATGATACAAAGAGACAACCGACCAAGACTAGACTAGGCGGTGAAAGAACACCACAACCACTTGATAAAAATCCGATGCTGTAGCAAATGAGCTACGAGGACTCCAATACACGCGACAGGTCTCACAAAAAAGCATACTTCGCTAGTCGAATGTCCTTTTGCAAGATATAATCTAAATGTACAGGATCTTGAGACCCTCAATTCCATACTTCCTGTAACAGTTTCCACTTTGTTAGAAAAGTAGACAGTTATGTTGGGTGGAACAAGGAAAAACTGTCCAAACATCTAACACGGGAATATAAAAGTGAAAGGAATCTCCGACTAGGAGCAGTCCAGTGGGTTTTGGAAGGAATAGGCAAACATGACATTTTTTAAGGTAGCAACCCCAATCTATTTTTTTGAAGATATTATAAATGAATGAAACTTATTCCAAGTTATAAAGTTTATTGAAACCTCTTCAAAGTAGTTTAAGTTATCAAGCTATCGAGTCATTTTCAGAATTTTTTTGCCTTATATAAAGCCTGGTTTGTTTTGCTAGAAGACAGACCCAAGACCAAAAATATTCTCTTTTAAAATATTGTAACCTTTATATTTTAGTGTAGTTGGTAATGAGTTAACTAGGACAAATTATGCAAAAATGCTACCATTTTATTGACAATCTTTAAAAATCTTGGGGCGAACTTTAAAATGACATTTGTAAGTTCAATAGTAGCTCTGTATAACCTCTCAAGGAAAGTTTTAATTTCTAGTACATCCCCATTTTGAAGACTGTAGATGTTTTTGTTCATGGACGTGGTTCAATATTTCTTCTTTAGAGATATATATATATTGTAATGGCTGAGCTAGGTCTTGATACTACTATATGGGAGTATGACATAAGGGACGAGTATGCTTCTTACCAGCTGACTTAGGAGGGGAAAATGGAGCACACTAGAACTCTTGATTTCTTTTCAACTATAACACAGGATTTATTATGAAACATTGCGTCAAGTTGCAGTTTTGTTGTTTGAATACATAGCCAGAATACTATCATTGTCTTGAGGTACAGTTTGATATATGACAATCTCACACAAGTCAGGGTATATATGTCACCATACTATTAATTCATTATATTAATATCTCTTTTGATGTATGAAAATTATATAAGATTTACTATATTTGGATTAAGTTGCAATAAAGTTTACTACTGAAGAGAAAATATGTCTTGATTGTAATATGTGAAATGAAAAATCTGCAAGGATAACACTTGCTTGATTTTACACTTCAGCTGTAGCAACATTCTTATTTGAATATGAATTGAAATAACTAAAAGTATTGGTATATGAGGACGACACTCGACCATATAACTTAATTCTTATAACAAATGATATACCGTATTTGCTGGCCTTTAAGTCGATCCGGATTATAAGTCGAATGAGCAAATTTGGTAAATTTTCCATCCTTCATCCATATATAAGTTGATGCTGAGTACAAGACAAAGCCAGATCAATACCTTGGCTTCGTCTTTTTCACTTTGTTCCACAGAGCATCGCGAATTTTATCCTATCTGTAACTCAGTAACCTTTCCGGTCAGCATCATTATATGTAACTAAAACTACATAATTTGTTTCACATGAAGTATTTTAAATGTATTATGTACTTTTAGCTACATATAATGACGCTGACCTGAAAATTTGTGCTTTGTACTGAACTAAACTTTAAACAAAATTGACTGTCCAAAATATTGCCTAAAGTTACAAAACTCTAAACAGAAAAAAAAACCAAAAACGAAACGAAACAAAACAACAATAAAAAAAACTCACAATAACTGTGATATGACTAGTGTCAGGGCTGCTGAGCCAACTGCTCAGAACTAATGACAAACCCACAACTAACAGAGCCCACAAAGTTTGTTAGAATATTCCAAGAGGAGCTAATAAGCTAACAGTACATTTGGTTAATTTACACAATGATTATATAAAGAAATTACCAACCCAATATTACCTTATGATTGTAATGCTCCCCCCTCCCCATCAGTTTGTTTTTCGCAGTACATACTTTGTTTACACTGTTGCTCATAACAGTGGTTTGGAACCAGTGTTAAATTGTGCACTCTTACAATATTACCGAGGTAGACCGCATGACAATGGAAGTCCATATGTGTTCTTGCCAAAGAAATGAAGAGAAAATCAAACTTAAATGCAATGATGCACACAAACAAAACAATGGGGGCTAGAAACGCATTGAGTATATATCATAAGTCTTAAATGGTGAACTAGAAATAGTCATTAGTCAGTATATCAAGGATGCCAGCCGCCGGCATTGATACTCCTTATTTTCGCCAACTCAAAATGTAGACTATACCGGCTAATTATAATTCGAAGAAATAAACATAGAATCATAGAAAATATAATTTTAATTTATTTGAGAAATTCATTAAAGTGCAAATTCAAATAACTCTTAACATGTAATACATATTTAGATAGTTAAGTTTATTTGCTTTTATTTCTTATATACTTTATACCAATCTTTAATAAGAAAGTTGCTAAGATATGGAAAAAGTGTAGTGACAGTGTATAACTGATAATTCCAGGGGATATGTGTCCCTTACTGGGGTTGCTATTTAAGGAAGCAATGCAGTACACTATTGTAGAGTTTTGGTGAGATTTACACAAGTCATTTAGATGTCTTAATCCAGAAAAAAAGTGGTTCTATTCTTCATGGCAGCTGGAACTGACACAAACTTTGCATCAGTCAAAATTAAAAGCCACTAATTCTTTCATTATTTGACTTTGATATTCTGGCGTTTTTTTCTGACTTCAAATTTTCTTTTATTCTTTAGCTGGCGTATCATTAAAGCAGTTTCAAACCCTATGGAGTTCAATGTCTTCTTGCTACCTCTCAGTTTGACATTATCCTTAAAAACAATTTAAATTTCATGTGATTGTTGCCCTTAAATTGTATTGCTTGTTGGATGCCAGTTTTAGAAAATAAGCAACAGCTTTACCATGCAGATGTTTTGCATCACAAAATGTGTGCAGTTTAAAGCATCTGAGGAACTTCTGTGAAGACAGTCTGGTTCCCTGACAGACCCCACTGAATCTTATATCAAACCTTGACAAGCCAGTATCTGGATTTTACTGTAAACAATTTTATTTCCTTAATTTCCTCAAGTCCGTATTTTAAAGGTCATTTCCATAATACATACAGCAAAATCATAAGGGTTGACAGGTCGATAGATAGATAAATACAACTGTATATCCATAATTTATGCTTTTATTCTTGAAGTCCATATTTTAAGGGTCATTTCAGTAAGACTTATGGCAAAGGGTTGGAGGGTCTGTATCTATGCTTGTATACATTTTTTCTTTCCTTACAGTCATATCTGATTTGCAAATTACACTTCTTACAGTAGGGCGTAGAATTATTCTAAATTAAATTATTTAAAGGGCTTCCAATATCAAAGGAAACTTTGAAGGTCAACATGTTACATTATTCTTCAGTGATCAAGGAAAAGCAATCTAAAACCAGCTGTGCCTATTCACAACTTACACAGAAGTAGTATTTACTGAAGTATGGGACGTACCAAACTAAAACAGTAAATCTTCAAACCTCAACATGTTAGGACTTGCATTTATTTGGGTATGTTTTGAGTTAGTACACTTTGACTTGAGTGCATTTGATCTGCATCACACTGCAGTTATCGTGACTTGTAGCTTTAAAAATCCTAATCACATCACTATGATTTCTACAGTGTGCACTTTTAACGTAGCTTTAACAACTTTTCAGTCATATCGCTACGATGTCTGCAGTGTGATAGTTTATAGTTATGTCTTGCACTGGGGCATCATTCTGCAGACATATATCATCATGTCCCATCCAGTTACATTATCCTGACACCAGGCCGACCAGTCCTAACACTAACCTCTTAATGCTGAGCATCGAAGCAGCTGCTAGAACCATTTTGTAAGTCTTTGGTACGACTCGGTCAGGGTTTGAACCTGTGACCTTCTCCATCCGAGGCGGACGCTCTAACCACTTAAGCCACTGGAGCTGTTTACCTGAATTCCAGTGGTATTCCAATTAATTTCCAATAATGATTGTATTGATGTGCCAATAGTTTCTAATAAGGTAATGTGCCAATAGCCAGGATTGTGGCAAGGTGCTAAGTGTCTTTTGATGTATCACATTATTGTAATCCAAATACGATCTTGTCTGAATTAACTACAATTCCAAATTAATGTTTCTGTCCAAGAATAATATTGATGAGCACATTGTATTTCCAGTAAATAATAACTTGAATAAATAACGAAATTACTGAACACAACAATAAGATTGATTCTGCTAAAGATGTTAATGCAAGAAAGAGTAATTACTCAAGTCAACATTAATACAGTAGTAGCACCAGAAGGAGGAGTCAAAGGATTCATTGCTAGAAAGTTCTAAGTCGTCAACAAGACAAAATTTGTTACTAAAATTATAATAAAGAACATGGTAAACATCAGATACAATAGGGTTATCCATGGGAATACAAATGTCCTAGACTCATATTAAGATAAACATGTTTACCTCCAACTATAATGGCCTTAATATTTAACCCACTCTCACTTACCAGTCACGCTATGGAAGCATGCCAAGCTTCATGTATGTTTCAAAATATAATGAACATGCCATGTCGTAACACCTTAACAACAACGGCTGAACTTCCAATCAAAAGAAGAAAAATTCTAACACTAGAGGAATATTATTTTATTTTGCATTTCATTTACATATGAAGTAATTGCAGTTACTGTCCTTTCTTAACTGTATTTTGAAAACCAATCTTTTTGCACAAACTTGTTATGATAGACCACCTGCCTTGAGAGGTCGGGTTTTATGAGCAGAAAGTGCGGTCTCAAGTCATTATATACTCAGTTTTTTCAATAGACGCGTACCCTCGGGTTTTGGCTCGTAAAATTTAAATATGACCCATTTTTGATGCGAGGAAATTCCAACTTGTGCGTCTTTTTGATGCATGTAGATTTGGGCTGGAGCATCAATCATAATTACCCTTGATTTGCCTCTGGCTTAATTTCTTATAAAGGGTGCGTTGTCCATATCAAATCTACTGCAGGAAACAGTGATTGACATTTGCTCGACAACATTTTTGACCATGACGGCCAATAATATCGTACCAATATATGAACTAGGTGGAGCTAACAGTTCACTGAATTCGGGCTTAGATATAACTGAATTAGGTTGGATTGTTTTGAGATTACGTTTGAAGTTTATCATAGATGAAGAGGAAACAATTATGACATGAATGGACTCCTTTTTGATCAAATATCAACATTGGTATGTTGGACATCAAATTATAATCTACTGGTCAGAACTGGAGCATATGCTGGCTCACGAAACTGGTCGTTTTACTGTCAATTTGCTTCATTTGGCGGAATGTTTAAAAATTTGGAATCATTTTTGACTTCACTGGATTCATTTCTGATAAAATATCGGCATTTGTTTGATTGCGCTTTAAATTATAATCAGACACAACGAGAATATAATATATATATATATATATATATATATATATATATATATATGTGTGTGTGTGTGTGTGTGTGTGTGTGTGTGTGTGTGTGTGGCTTCTCTTGAAGCCAATTTTCAGCTTGGGATTGTGTTTCATTGCGATTAATTTGCTTCGATTGACAAAATGTTTTAAACCTCGAACGTTTTAATCAATGGATCATTCTGAAAATATTTAATGGACATAACACTCATGCAAACAGCTGAAGTTTAAAATCACAATGGCGCAAAGAAGGATATTTTCTTTTCTGTCTCAGTCTCGCAAACGACCTACCGGTGATGAATGTTCTGACCTTCAGACTCCAAAGAAACAGAAGGAAAGTGTCAGCTCTGAGGACAAGGAGAAGAAGAGTCATTCTCTGAAAATTTGTTAGAAAATTTAAGGATGAGTGGAAAAGTGAACCGACAATTCTGTGATGTGCATTCTTGATATTTGAATAATATATAACCTTCATAGTTGCATGGGTATATTTTTGCATATAAAATGATTTGAGCAGTTGATAACATAATATGTTGAGACGTTGAAAATATAATAACGTAAAAAATAATCCACTGTTTCGTATATAAAATATAATCATCGTAACACATAATTAGAAGGAGAAAAACTTTTACATAAATCAGAATGTATGTTTCTTACAAAATACAAGTATTTCTGATTATTCAGCAGGATACAAGCAATCTTAAACATCGTATGACTCTTGAGATTTCATTTTGAGGTCAAGGGTCAGCAGACTCTTCAGTTTTGAAATCTATTGAGAACCCTGATACTTCAGAAAACATGTAAAAACCTGCTGCTGTAATGATGATCCAGTTAGTTCCTTCTTTTTCACCTGCATTTGGAACTTCTTCACCTTCAATGAAAGATGGAAAAATCAATAAATACGTGACACCAGTGATCATTTGTAACACTAATTGTAATGCATTCTCCATCTCAAATGATACTATACTACTAGTAAGGTATATATAATTCAACATGACTGTATATTGACAGCTTTAAGTTTTCATTTTGGCACATTTCCAAATTATTTGAAATATATACACACAATATAGTTCACAATTGGCTTAAGAAAAGAAAGTTATTCTTTGAATATCTTTAGAAATTACTAGGAAACCTTTAAAATAGGACAGTATGGCTGATTATCAAACAGTAATTTACAGTATGGCTGATTATCAAACAGTAATTTACAGTATGGCTGATTATCAAACAGTAATTTACAGTATGGCTGATTATCAAACAGTAATTTACATAAATTCATCAATGGGTTTTACTGACATAGAGCTACATTATACCCACCTATCACTACCAGGGTCATATTTGGCTGTGGCAATTTTGGATCATTCAGATAATAATTTCACTTGTCACTTTTGCGAACATCAAGAAGCATTATGTCAGAATTTCCACCACGTATTATTCTTGCACTGCCTCCAATTACACTTCCTTCTTCATCCCAGTGGGAAAGTAGACTGTCTTGTCCATCTCGATACAACGTGGCAGATGAAGTCTTAATTGTGTTTTTGAAAAGTGTCACATCATCAGCCTTGTAAACACCTGAATATATATATATATATATATATATATATATATATATATATATATATATAACAATGGATGGAGATCAGATGCATATAAAAATATATCATAAAATGGGGTGGGTGGGGGTGATATTAATGGCATGTCAACACACTACTGGCTATGTCATGCCAATTACATGTGTCTGTGTGTTTGTGATTTAGATTTTAAACGTAGCTTTAACAATTTTTCAGTCATATCGCTACGATGTCTGCAGTGTGACAGTTTATAGTGATGTCTAGCACAGCGGCACCATGCCGCAGACATGCAGCACTATGTCCCACGCAGTCACATTATCCCGATACCAGGCTGACCAGTCCTAATACTAACCTCTTAATACTGAGTGCCTAGTGAGACAGCTGTTAGAACCATTTTTATCAAGTCTTTGGTATGACTCGGCCGTGGTTTGAACCCACGACTTAACGCATCCCAGGCGGACGCTCTGACCACTAGGCCACCAGAGCGGTCCATGCCAAATTACATAAAGTTTCATAATAAACAAAGTTGCAGAAGACACTTTGTGACGTTAAATGTGTCAAAATAAATTTAAACATACAATCCCTACAAGGAATAACTGCTCTGGTGGCTTAGTGGTTAGAGCATCCGCCTCGGATGTGGGAGGTTGTGGGTTCTAGCCATGGTCAAGTCATACCAAAGACTTATAAAAATGGTACTCGCAACTGCCTCGCTAGGCGCTCAGCATTAAGAGGTTAGTGTTAGGACTGGTCGGTCTGGTGTCAGGATAATGGGCATGATGATCCAGTGCTAGACATAACTATAAACCTTCACACTGCAGACATCGTAGCAATATGACTGGAAAAAATTGTTAAAGCTACGTTAAAAGTCCAACACACACACACACACACACACACACACACACACACAAGGAAAAAGACAAAAGTTAGCGATCTTAAAATATTGACGGTAAATACAATACAAGATAGAGGTAGAAAAAATTTACATCCTTAAAATACAGTCACAAGTTTTTGTATAAATACATTTTTGAAATATGTGGTACATCGTCAATAAAGATTTTGATCTAGATAAAAAAATAAAAATTCTGTCTTTCAGAAGTAGAAGACCAGGATCGTTCAATTACTGTCGATCGACACTGACAAGGTATACATACAAAATTAAATGATGGTCCTAAGAAACTCCAACTGTGAAAATCAGAAAAAAGCTGTAAAACATATAGAACTCTGTCAACAAAATTTCCGCAATGGGGCTGGATCCTCTCTGGCTGAACAGAATTTCAACGAACCAAAGATAAGATTGGTCCTTCTATCCTTTTATTCACCATCTCGGACATTCTTGATAAACTCCAACATACTAAATAGGGTGGAAAAATATTTTCTTACATATTTAAGTGAAATGTTCACAAGACACCTGTGGGTGCAACACAAAAATGTTCACAAGACACCTGTAGATGCAACACAAAAATGTTCACAAAACACCTGTGGGTGCAACACAAAAATGTTCACAAGACATCTGTGGGTGCAACACAAAAATGTTCACAAGACGCATGTGGGTGCAATACAAAAATGTCCACAAGACACCTGTAGATGCAACACAAAATTTGTTATCAAGGCTTTTAATCTTAAACCTGATATCGTGGGCAGAAAGTCGCCGAACTTGTCTCAGGCAGTATCAAGATATGCCTACATGCTGTGTTTGGTTAAATCTAAAATGAGTATTTATACGAAAAAAGTTATTTAAGTGGCAACATTTCAGGGTTTGTACACTTCCATTCGAAAAAAACTTCAAAGACTTTTCTGATCATTCCAATAGTTTCAAAACTTAATTTCCAGAATCAAATATTCTGGAATAAAGGATATTTCACAGCAGGTCGTTCAAACAGAGTTTGTCAAAATCAGTTACCAACGATATGATCCAAAGCAGGATGTTATTCTAAGCTGGCTGAATAAAAAATGTTGGTTATTTTTTATGTCTTATAATTTATATGTTGTTTGTTCATACTACTGAATTCATCGTAAAATGTTTCTAATGACTTTTGAATACCAACTTTCTGATACTAGTAATGTTAAAAATTTCTGACAAAGCCAGCACGCCTTATATTTGAGCTGTGGATCAAGACAAAGCCAGACTTTGCATATAGCATTCAAAGTCCAATAAGTCTGTGAACATGCAATTTCCAAACTATTTGTCACTCTGTGACCGAAATCTTTGCAACAATACTACAAGCAATACACTGAAATTTTTATAAATATATTAAGAAACTAAGAAACGAGAGCTGCAATTTGCATTCCTACACAATAACAACCGCTGTATGTACGGTGTTACAATGTGGACAGTAAAAGAATTAAATCGTACACATGTATAAAATGATCAGCGACATAAACCCAAAAAGCTGAAACACCAGAGATCGGTAATGCAACAGAGCCAGATCGTCAGTGAACTAAATTCTGATACTCCTAGAATGGTATAACAAAAAATGGCCCAAAATAATTTTAGAGATAGCAAAATCAAGCTTCAGGGACTTTCCAGAAGTTGAAAGCTAAAAACTAAGATGCAAATTTTCAAAGATTTCAGTTCCTTTATTTTAAAAGCAATACAGCAGAACTTTCAAGGTTTACAAGTCCTGTCATCAGATGTGTCTCCAAACTTGATTTTATAGAAATCCATTCATACTTGTTTGTGTTATCATGCTCAAAATTAAATAGAATTTTTAAAAAACCTCCAAAAACGGTCAAGACAAATGACTTTAAAATAAAAGTCGCAATACTATCACCGTGCTCAATGTAGTATGAGTAAATACAAAGTCAGTTCAAAATTAAATTCAGTTGATACAAAAATACTAGTTGTTAAATGTATTTAATTTATACAGTTTGATGTTTGTCCATGATTGAGGGTTGTAGAGAAATTTTTTACATACCTGACTTTTGTGAGGATTGTAAATAGTAAACATAATGTTTATTTGAAATTGAATGTAAGGACTAACCTTGCTTGTGAGTGGAAATCTCCATTAGTTCCGTTGCATCATAGATAAAGTGGGGATTTGTTTATATAAGGACTGATAAACAAATTGTTCATTCCTCATTTAAGATCAGTCTGTGGAATCATTACAGGTCAGATATAATTTGAGGGGAATTATTTATTTAAATTATTCACTGGAATTACAAAGTGTACATTGATTGAATTAACACATTATTTTGGAATTATTGTGAACTTTGTTCAAAAACATTCTGGATTGCATCATTGTGATACATCAGGACATTCAAGACTACTGGTACATCATTTGGAGCATTCTATACTTTTGGACTTGTGACTGAACTTTAACGTTTATTTGGATTTAATTCACAATACTGTAAGTGTCTCTTAAATTTTCACTTTGTAACAGAGAAATAAATGACTTGAATTTACTAAACTTGATGGTTTCACTTCTTTCCGTCACATAGTTTAAGATCCAGGGTCTTCACAGAAATTTTAAAGTTACATGTATGACAATTGTATGGCATATAAAAAAGACCTAAGACTAAAAAAAAAAAGACAAAATATTATTACTGTTCATTTTAGATTCATTGGCTTACTGAACAGAGTGCACTCATTGCAAAAGAAGCATAAGACGATCAAAGTTGACAGATCTGATTAGCTTGGGCACCAAATGAGAGCATGCGGTTAATGATCATGGATAGAAAACATAAAGATAAAAGATGACATCTTCAGCAAAAGAAACCACTGGATTGTTTTCAAAGGAAAGCATACTGGGAAGAAAACAAAATGTATACTCAAGTGTCCCAAAATAATTCTAGAGGGGTGTGGTTACTCATGCATAAGAGATTCAAATCTCAGTAGAGAAGGCATGAGGCAGGGAAGGATGATAATGTTATGCATTTGAATCTTCTTCAATAAAGAAACATCAATTACATTAGTCACCCAATTATTTCAAATTAGCCATCTTTCTGCATTAATAGAATCACTTTTTCCATTTCTGAAATGAACACTGAATGTGTGTATAATGATATCAAATACATATTCTGAGACAAAAAATATATTCTATTAAGAAAGTAATATTTGTGACATTCTGTAAATTGCACAATTTAGTGTGATAAGGCCAAATAAACTGATAAAAATTAGAGATGTGTGATTTATTTTATATTTATGCTTAAGCTATAATTATTTGGTTGGTGTATTTTGTTACTAAAATGGTATACTCATTATATTTAATCTACCAGCTGTCAATTAACATTATGCTTTTAATTTTATAGTCATAATGATATGAATATGGAACAGGTAAGATTTTGACCTCTTTAGCTACTCCAATGTAAGTGAGACTTAGATAATGAAATGTTTATTAAACAAAAATTAAACAAACGTTCATACTTATTACCCATTCTCAAGACTAATACTGATGTCCAAGAGAAGGTTCATCTTCTCTCGTCTGGACAGCCTCCTTGTGACATAATAGCCTCCATTTTCTCCTTTTTGTCCATTCCTATGTTGGGCTGATCTAACATCCACTGATGCAGCTGTGAAGGATTCGGTTCGTCCACCAATAAATTTATTTTGTGACTTTCTTGATGAGCTTGAAAGATGAAAGAAAGACTGTATAATTTCTGAATTTATTATCAGAAATCAAAACTTATTCGGGAGGTAACTTTCTTAAAATTGTCATACTTTATGTTTACACTGCTTGACTAAGCTTTAGTAGAAATGCCTTCAATCTGACTAAACAGGAATTAATGCTGGATCTTCTCCCTCTATTCAGATGAAAATAATCTGAGATTCTTTCCCAAAATAAGATAAAAAAATAAATTAAAAACTCGATGTTCTATTAATTTTAACAATATTTTGTAAAAAAATAAAGCATAACAAATTTATACAACTTCTAACGTTTGAGCGCGCCTTTTGCAATGTTGGTAGTGTTGTCCTAAACAGTACAGTACTTGTTTTACAGTTTTCTCCAGATATTCTAACAACTTAAGAAACAGCCGCATAAAAAGCATTTCATGTAAGTTTCTAACAAGTGTTACGCTATGAAAACAACTGAAATGAAATTAAGTGCTGAATGTAAAATGAAGCACTGATTTTAAAACTAGGCTTGAAGAATCCAGTTTAGATAAAATAAATAGCATTGATAATGACTTTTGTTGTTATTAGCGAGAGAGGGGGATTTGGATGAAACAATGATGTTGTGTTATTGTGTAAAAACGTGTATTCAGAACATATTTCTTTGTCGCTGTTATGGTGTGTTACGCTATCAATGTGTTTAAGTCTGTTTACGAATTATTTACAGCTAAAATGTAAGAAATTATATAAGGCCCTGTTGTCAAAATGTTATATGCAGTTTGTATTCTTACAAAACAGTCGACTTATTATCAAATTACATTTAATTAGAGCTTTTGTTGCTTTTATTGAATGTATGTCTGAAGAAGACAGAAATGAACAGTTTTGTACTGACAAAATAAGCTTGTCAACAAAAGGTGTTTTACTAACTTTTACAAGTACACAAAATACTACATTACTTGATGAAAAAATATTACAAATTTCTACAGAAACAGTAGCCTCAGGATTAAGTAACTGTTACTGAAAATCGGTCACTATTACTCATCAAAGGCAAATCATCTCATCTCATTTGACATCTCCAAGTAAAATATGGAATACATTCATTAATATCTTCATTACTATCTTCATTGCCTTTGGACTCAAAACATCTTTAACATCACAGTATTAGTTGGTTTTTGGGCTTAGCGTTTATATGGTTAGTGGTAAAATCTTAAGTCGATGCATATTTATCAGCACAAGTTTGCTAAATGAGCACAGTATATGATTTTAAAAAGCATGTTCCTACTTTGGGGACACTTCCTGAAAGAATCTATTTTCGATGAAGAGGTGAATGCATGGCCTACATGTACAGTGAAGATTAGGTGACGATCTACAGATATGACGTACTGCTGACAGTGACAGGTGTTAAGGTGAAGTTGTTTGCATTTGCAACATGCACAATGGAGAGAATAGTGGCATACCTTTATACTACGTTCATGTACTATGGCTGACTGTTCTTTACACCTTGTAGCTGTGGAATCAAAATAACTGCCCCTTTGTCCACAAACAATCAGCCTCAAATGATCGTTTGTGAACAAACCCCAAACTAAACAAAATTTAGCTGGTACATGTATTAAAAACGGGAAATGAATTGTGCAGAGTAGGCAATACCAGCTT
>JAECUM010034517.1:0-15535 GCA_016617855.1 Megalonaias nervosa
CTGAGCGCCAAGCGAGGCAGCTGTTAGTACCATTTTGAACAAGAACTAGAACACGATACATAAAGGAAACATATAGTCATAAAACTCTAAAAGCAACATGAAAATTTAGCATGTGATGAGTCTCAAAATCAAAATTATTTTAGTAATATAAAAGGTTAATTTAATAAATATATCGTCATATTTATTGTTTGTTGACCTGTGATCGTACGACTGATTTAGTTTTTATTAGACCATACGAAGAAACGGCATGCATGATAGATGAACTTTTGCTTGTGCTGAATGCGTAAATATTTTCAAAAAAAAAAAAAAAAAAAAATACAACTACATTTCGTTACCATAAAGATGTTACTTTGGTGTAGTAAACAACTCTTGAGTTGTGACACTTTAACGTCATAAACTGTATTCTATATGACGAGAAAATGATGTCCTGAAATAATGTCTGAATGTGTTCCAGCACGTAACAAGAAGCGGTGCTTTACCTATTGGTATGGCCAATGTTCTTGCTGTCGTCTTTTTCAACCAAGGAAGTCCCTTTGTACCATAATCATAGAGAATTTGCTCCCCATAATGATTTTGTTTACAATAATTTGAATAACGTTCAATTTGCTTCATAGAAATATATATATATATATATATATATATATATATATATATATATATATATATATATATATATATATATAAGGAGAGATACATTAGCCAAATCTAAAAGGGTATTAAAGCTTCAGCTATCCTCCAAATTGAACAAGAGATTTGAATGGTGCCTGCTTCTTGCGTAATATGTCACTTTAAATTTTTGGAAAACCTGCCGTACAGTTTTATTCACATTGTCATATATGGTCCCTCTTATTGATTGATTGTAATTTTACGGCGCACCAGCATTGTTAGGCTATTTAGCGCCATACAAGAGGTTATATCTTGGATCAATTAAATGTGGTAGAAGGTTTCGTATCGACCAGCGATATAAAACCAAAGAGGTGAAGGTGAAACGATAAGGTGGTAACGGTAATAAATAAAGCTTCCCTATCAACGAGAAATGTAAATGGTGTATGTTGATGAAGACAGATGAAAAGGTATTTAAAATAAGGCACGGTATATACATTACGTAAAACTGCCCAAGGTGATAGCATAAAAGTTACAGCTTAAAATAGATGTTAACTTTTTTCAGGAATTCTATAATACAAGTCACGTTTATTTTATCAGACAGTTCCTACATGTCATGCACATTGCAGATCGCGCGTAGGTTGGACGTCGTAAAACTCCATCATAAAGTGCTCAACAGTGAATGGTACATTGCAAGAAATGCACTCTGGTGGGTCTTCTTTTGCATATGGGATTGGGTTATATAAGTATGACCAATTATAATTCATGCGATGACTACCTCCTCCCTACGGATGGTTCTGTAGGAAGGAGTCCATTCGCCTAGGATTGGCTTGATGGCATGAAGTTTGTTATTCACTGCATCATTCCATGATGGTCCCTATTAAGTAACCCGAACTCTGTACAATGTTCATTTTGTAATTATTAAATAAACGGACGCGTCATTCAGTTTGCCTCGAATCTTCCTGACAGTCGCAGCAAACAAGTGGCTCTGTGTAAATGTTTAGTGGCACATTCATAAAACGTGTGAAATTACCAGCTTATTCATAACATTAGAAGACTAATTTGAAATGTACCTTTAACAGAAAACAGTTGGTCAAACCAGTCCAGGTGAATAGTAATATACGGTCTTGTTCAGGTAATGCACACTAGAAGGTACAATTAATTAATCTGAATAAAATTGTAAATACCTGGCACTAAAAAGACATGTGGAGCGTTATCATCTTCAGTTACCTTCATGACGGCAATTCTATCCTTTGGATGATCGCCTTGACCGAACAATCTGCCGAGACGTGGTCCACGTTTTGGCTCCTTTGTTGCATCAGTACTGAAAACTAAATCAAGCCTTGAAATACAATGCTCATGCTTATACACGCATTGTTGAAGTCATTTCCATCATATTAGATTCGGCAAGGGTCTGGGTGTGTCCTTGATTGATTAAGATAAATGCAATAAGTTTACAACGAGCAGTGCAGAACTAGTTTCTCACTAGTCTAGGTGCTTTCGACCATAAATAAGCCGTTTTAAGTCAAATACTAAACAGAGACAAGACAATCAAAAAAGAAATGCGTGCGGTTACAACATTGTAGATAACTAGTTTTACAGGAATGGAATCTTGAAAAGTTTGATGTTGCAAGTAGTTGAACAAAAGTTTCGTTTTCTAGGTGAATTATTTAATTCTCATGAAAGATACCCGAAATAAGGAAAGATCGTTTAACTTTCAACATATGTGAAAATTGTGGACGTGTTCAAAGCGATTATTTATATGTGCGTGTTTCTGGATTTGTAACGTAGCATAACAATTTGAGTCATACAATTTATACTGATGTCTAGCACTGGGACATCATGCCGCAGATATTTAGAATCGTGTTCCACACAGTCACATTACCGACCGGTCCTAATCTCTTAATGCTGAGCACCGAACGAGGCAGCTGCTTGTACATTTTTATAACTCTTTGTTATGACTCGGTCGGGGTTCGAACCCACCAACCCCGAATCCAAGGCAGACGCTCGAACGACTTGGGGAATCGGCACAGTCTTGTATGCTAGGAATTATTAAATCTGAAGGTGCGATTGAAGAAACATGAAATGTTACGTATATCTATGTATTATGTAACTCCTGGTACTTGAATTTGACTAATATTTGTTATTTTTATCGATGACTGTAAATTGTAGTTATTGTATATAGCTTGATTTGGTGTACATGTAAAGGGTTGATTTTAAGATATTAAGAGCATCTAGGAAATGACCATAAATCCTCAAATTAAACTGGTATATCCAAGTGGTCTCAAGCTAAGTAACAGAAAAAATACCCCACCACTTTAAGTAAAATTCAAATAATTTATTTACCTAGAGTGCAAAATGAAAATTTTAAAGAAACTTAACAGTATTAAATCCCTAATAATTCTAAACATTTAATCATTAGTCCAAAAATGTGGGGTTGCAAACAAATTGTATTTAATGTGCTGATGTGCCAACAGTCTTGATGTCTACCTTCATTATGCTTCATAACTCTTAAGGTAATGGTATGAAGTCATATTCTTTCCACAAACATCATAAGATGCCTAATTGTTCCCCACCCAGACCCATGGACATAAGCTGTTATAAATGTAAAATTATGCAATTTGTGACCTTGGCATTTGATCTCTATTGAAAAATGTACAGGAACTCCCTTTCATAAATGTAATGCAACAATGAAGTTGATAAAAATTGGATGTGCTTGGCTTGCGCTAAGTACATTTGTCATCATGTGCATTCAAGTTCATTTCTGGTGACTGATCTCTGACCAGTCCATTGTATAAAGAATATGTAAGAGTGGATTGTGGGGGGAGAAAATTCCTACTAAATTTCCAGTTGTAGAATAAACCATAGACAGCTGATAGATTGTAAATTTTATCTTAATATTTAGAAAATGATTCAACTTAGTTGCTTTATGAATAAGCAGAAATGATAATGCAGCAAACTATTTATGAAATATTTGAATAGGTGGAGCAGACTCAAGATTCATGGCATGTAAATCAAACTATGCAAATTACAAATGTCTTGATATTTCTCTTTTCCAACATCTGCTCTCATTGTGACACATTCCTTTCCTTGGCCATGTATATACAACCAACTCATTTCATTGCACATTATTTGAAAGTAGGAGAAAGTAATCTTCCAGTGTTATATAGGCTGAAATAGTTTTCACCTTCTTGGCAAAATTAATTTTCAGTTGTACAAAAGACCCACGACTACAAGAAAACTGTTATGTTTACTTTTAAGTTGAAAATACTGTCATTCATGCTGTCTATAAACAAAGACCCATAATACAGCAACAAAAGATATCTTATAAAATACTTTATCAGGTGGAGCAGACTCGTGATTCATGACATTTAGTAGATCATTACCTGTCTTGCCTAGAGATGCATGCTCCATCATTCGGGAAGATGATGCAGAAAAATGCCGTACATCTGCAGATGGAAGGTGCGTGGTCATTGGTGCAAGTGCGTGGTCATTGGAGCAAATTTAGTCTCACCACTAGTTCGTGCAGAGAGAGGTGCAGGCTGTGCACCATGCGAGTTAGGATCTGTCAACAAACAACAAGGAAAAATGTAATCTTTCAACGTACTGACACGGGTGTCATTCAAACGATCAGTACATAAAATGACAATCATCAATACACAATGAATCAAACTATGTAAATTACAAATATCTTGACATTTCTCTTTTCCAACATCTGCACTCTTTGCAACACATTCCTTTCCTTGTCCATGTATATACAATCAACTCTGTTCATTACACACTATTCGCAAGTAGGAGAAAGTAATCTTCCAGTGTTGTATTGGCTGCAATATTTTTCACCTTGTTTATGTACCTTATGAATAATTTTGTAACATATAAATAAATTTGAAGCAATTCTCTGAACATTTCTAAACATTATAAATAGTGATGAAACGATAAACCTCGGCCACATATCGATACGATTCCTGATACACAGCTATGATAAATTGCATTATCGGTACTCATATCAAACATCATGGTATTTTCATTGCGGTCATATTGAGGCATTTTTTGTATCGACATACTAGCTGTACTTATACCAAACGTATTACACTGACATAGACATATCTGTTCTGCTATTGTTATCATGGACAAGATAAAATAATACTTGAGTGTCAGTGATTTTGATTCAACCTTTTAGGCCATTTCAGGTTGCTCCATTAGAAGGACTCGTCTTCGTCACCACGCCCTTTGTTTCCCACTTTGATGATCGCTTTTAAAACATTTTACTAATTTCAGGTCTTCGCTAAAATTTGGAAGGTACTATCTTAAAAGAAGTGAAATTTCCTTGTGCACATGTTAGTATGGAAGTGCAGATGACTAAGAACCAAATCCATCACATTTAAATTCCTCCAGATCCAAAACAACTGCCATGGACATATAAAATTATTTCTGAGACTGAGAAAGGAAGTTTAACAATACCCATTCCCAGAGTTGCCAACTTTCCAAATGAAAATTCAGGAAATTTCCCACTTTCAAACATAAAAAATCAGGATATTTTTCTCTCGTCACTTAAGACTTGAAAAACATCTTTACAAGATAGTTATAATAAACATATGTACATGCAATGATATTTTGTTTATCCTGGCTATTGTTTCGTTCATTGTCACACAGTAAAGTTACTTATCAGTCTGCTTTTCGTTCAGAAGTGACACTGTTGCAGATTTTACCCTCTTAAGAAATGCTGTGTCAAATTGTTGTTTAAAACAGCAACCAAGCCGCCGAGATTTAACAATCAGAAGTGTTTCCAAAGTGTTGTCGCTAAGTAATGATGTAATGCCGGTACTGAAAGAAAGCAGCTTTCAATCTGCTGCCTCTCCTGGTTATAAAAAAGTTACTATAACAGGATATTATTTTGAGTCACTTTGGTTGCTTCCATCTGTAGCAAATGAAAAAGGTTCACTTCTTAAACCCATTACAACTTTTTCTTTTTCTCTATAACCCATTTCGCTGATGATAGCTGCAGCTTGTGTTTTAGCACAGCCATATTTCCTTGCTATTTCAATATCGGGAAACATTGTCTGAAATAATGCACCAGTGTGATCGGCACAGCTTAAGGGCAAATTGTGTTCAGTAAGGAATGGCGTGAACAAGCATTCCGCATTAATAACGCTGCCGTCGTGTGCTCTATAAGTTACATCTCTTTTTTTATTACTTTCTACGCAATGTACATTATCCTTGTGTTTCTTTATATGCTACAACTCTTATCATGAACTCCTCACCCAATTTAATAATTATACAAGAATTTATACTGATGGATCAAAAGATGGGGAAAAGGCTGCTGCAGCCTTCCTTAGTGGAAAACACAACAAAAGTTCGCTTGCCCAATGTTACATCAGTTTCTTCAGCCGAAATTAGAGCAATAGACCTTGCTCTGCAATATATTGAAAACAAACGTATTTTAAACAGCATCATCTTCTTTGACTCACTATCAGTACTTCAGTCCCTACACAATAGAAAACTGGAGAACCCATTATTAACCAATATTCTCCTCAAACATACTAAGCTGAGTATCTCCAACAATATAGTATACTGTTGGTTACCCAGCCATATTGGCATTAAAGGTAATGAAAAAGTAGACTGCGCTGCAAAAATGGCCCTATCACTAGAACCATCTGATTTTAAAATACCGTATGCTGATTTTAAACCTAGTATCAAAGAATCTTTACATAAGAAATGGCAGGCATCAATAACAAACTTCATGCCATCAAGCCAACCCTAGGAGAATGGGCTTCTTCTTACAGAGCTTTCCGTAGGGAGGAGGTAGTCATTGCAACTCCTCGAATTGGTCATACTTATTTAACCCACTCCCACATACTGAAAGAAGACCCACCAGAGTGCATTTCTTGCAATGAACCATTCACCGTTAAGCACTTTATGTTGGAGTGTTTCGACCTCCAATCTACGCGTGATCAGTATTACAATGTGCATGACATTAGGAAGCTCTTTGATACAGTGAGCGTGAGTTGTATTATAGACTTCCTGAAGGAAGTAAACATTTGTCATAAGCTATATCTTTTATGCTTTCACCTTGTGCAGCTTTATGTGCTATATATACCGTTCCTAAATTTTAATTACCTTTCATCTGTTTTCATTATCATACACCATTTACACTCCCCGTTGATCGGGAAGATTTATTTATACTTATTTAACCCACTCCCACATACTTTGAAACACTTTGTACAGTTAGGCTTAACAGGAATACCATCGTAAACGACAAGGACCTTATTCAACAATTTACTTCCGTCTTAATTGAGATTGCAGAGGAATCTATTCCTAAGTCCTCGCCGAACTGTAAAAGAACCCAATAACCGTGGTTCACCAAAGACTTAAAGAAGCCATTAGACAACGCCGAGAAGCACTGAAAACATTTAATAATCGTCCAACGCACGAAAATTTAACTCAGTACCGTATTGTTCGGGCCACGATTAAAGAAAGTAAAAGAGCATCATGGAAAAAATATGTTTCAGCTTTAAATTGTCGTTCCTCCATAAAGTTTGGGACACGATCTGCAAAATAAATGGAAATAAACAATATTTTCCGACATCTGAAACTAAATAACAACAATTTCAATACCATAAATGAAAAAGCTAATAAACTTGTTGATTGTTTCTCTAAACATTCCTCATCGTCTAATTATTCAGAAGCTTTCCGAAGATTAAAAGCTCAAAAGGAAAAGACACGGCTGAAATTCACATCGAATAACTCAGAAAGTTATAACCAACCGTTTTTATTGTCGGAGCTTATGGAATCTTTGAATAAGGTCCATGATACATCCGCTGGGCCTAACGATATACATTACCAGTTTTTGAAACACCTTCCAGAATCATCATTAACAGTTCTTCTGGAAATCTTCAATGATTTATGGATTACTGATAATGTACCAAAAATTTGGAAAGAAGCAGCAATAATACCAATTCCCAAACCAGGCAAAGATAGCGCAGATCCTACCAACTATAGACCCATATCACTGACTAGCTGCGTATGCAAAACAATGGAAGGAATGAGCAATTCTCGGCTTGTATGGTATTTGGAAACCAATAATTTAATATCGCCTTTCCAAAGTGGCTTTCGATATGGTCGTAGTATCAATGATCATCTGGTTAGACTGGAAACATTTATTCGCGACGCTTTTATCAAGAAGGAACATTTTGTAGCGGTTTTCTTTGACTTGGAAAAGGCCTATGATACAACATGGAAGTACAGAATACTAAATAACCTGCACGATCTGGGTCTTAAAGGCCGTCTGCCCTCTTTCATATCAAACTTTCTGTCAGACAGGGAATTGAAGGTACGAGTGGGCTCCACCCTCTCTGATATGCACGATCAAGAAATGGGTGTGCCCCAGGCCAGTATTTTATCGGTGACGCTTTTCAACATAAAAATTAATAGCATCACGAGGTGTCTGGCTCCTGGTGTGGATTGCTCCCTTTACGCTGATGACTTTCTAATATGTTACCGATCAAAACACATGCATGCAATTGAAAGACAACTACAGCAAAATATCAACAAGATTCAAAATTGGGCGAATACTAACGGTTTAAAATTCTCGAAATCAAAGACTGTATGTATGCATTTCTGTCAGTTACGAAGACATCATGATGAACCTAAACTCACGCTGGACGGAACACCTATTCCAGATGTTGAGGAAATAAGGTTTTTAGGTATTATCTTCGACAGAAGACTGACTTTTATTCCACACCTGAAGAATTTGAAAGCTAAATGCTTGAAATCTCTAGATTTACTTAAAGTAGTAGTGCACACTGACTGGGGTGCTGATAGGAAAGTCATACTCAGTGTATATAGAACGTTTATTCGGTCCAAACTAGACTATGGTTGCGTTGTTTATGGTTCTGCTAGGAAGTCCTATTTGAAGATGCTTGACCCAATTCGTCATCAAGGAATAAGACTCGCTGTGGGAGCATTTAAGACATCCCCATGTGAACGCCTACTCGTTGAAGCGAACGAACCACCATTATCACAACGAAGAGAAATGCTTTCCGCACAATATGCTCTCAAATTAAGATCAAACCCTCTGCACCCTGCTTTTTCGGCTGTTTTTCAACCCAAATATAGAAAACCCTATATGAAAATAAACCCAACACCACACCTTCCTTTGGCATTAGAATATCACCCTGGCTCGATAGTACCAAAATTGACCTTTCAAAAATTTAGAAGACGTCCACCTCCGAAACACCTCCCTGGCTACTCAAACAACCAAAAGTACTTTTTACGTTAAACGATGAAAAAAAATCAGAGACAATCCCTTATATTTTCTACAACTCTTATCACGAACTCTTCGCCCGATTTGTAAACTACACAAAAATTTATACTGATGGATCAGAAGATGAGGAAAAGCCTGCTGCAGCCTTCGTTAGTGGAAAACACACAACAAACGTTCGCTTGCCAAATGGTACATCAATTTTGTCACCCGAAATCAGAGCAATAGACCTTGCTTTGCAATATGTTGAAAATAAGCATATTTTGAACAGCATCATCTTCTCCGATTCACTATCAATACTTCAGTCGGTACATAATAGAAAACTGGAGAAGCCATTATTAGCCAATATTCTCCTCAAACATACTAAGCTGAGTACCTTCCACAATATAGTATACTGTTGGTTACCCAGCCATATTGGCATTAAAGGTAGTGAAAAGCAGACCGCGCTGCTAAAATGGCCCTAGCCCTAGAACCATCTGATTTTAAAATACCGTATACTGATTTTAAACCTAGTATCAAATAATCTTTACATCAGAAATGGCAGGCATCATGGAAGGATGCCGTGAATAACAAACTTCATGACATCAAGTCAACCCCAGCAGAATGGGCTCCTTCTTACAGAGCTGTCCCTAGGGAGGAGGTAGTCATTGCAAGAATTCAAATTGGTCATACTTATTTAACCCACTCCCACATACTAAAAGAAGGCCCACCAGAGTGCATTTCTTGCAATGAACCATTCACCGTTAAGCACTTTATGTTGGAGTGTTTTGACCTCCAGCCTACGTGTGATCAGTATTGCAATGTGCATGACATTAGGGAGCTCTTTGATACAGTGTGCGTGAGTTGTATTATAGACTTCCTGAAGGAAGTTAACATTTGTCATAAGCTATATCTTTTATGCTTTCACCTTGTGCAGTTTTATGTGCTATATATACCGTTCCTAAATTTTAATTACCTTTCATCTGTTTTCATTATCATACACCATTTACACTCCCCGTTGATCGGGAAGCTTTATTTACCACCGTTAGCATTTTATCGTTTTACTTTCAAGTGTTTGGTTTCGTATCGCTGGTCGATACGAAATTTTTTACCACTTTTAAATGTATCAAAGATATAACCTTTTGTATGGCGCTAAATAGCCTACCAGTGCTCGTGTGCCGTAAAATTCAATCAGTCAAGCAGGCATCGTGGAATGATACAGTGAATAACAAACTTCATGCCATCAAGCCAACCTTTGGACAGTGGACTTCTTCTTACAGAGCCGTCCGTAGGGAGGAGGTAGTCGTTGCAAGAATTCAAATATGGCATACTGATTTAACGCACTCCCACATGCTAAAAGATGACCGACCAGAGTGCATTTCTTTGCAATGATCCATTCACCGTTAAGCACTTTATGTTGGAGTGTTTCGACCTCCAACCTACGGGTGATCAGTATTACAATGTGCATGACATTAGGGAGCTCTTTGATATTGTGAGCGTGTCTTGTATTATAGAATTCCTGAAAGAAGTAAACATTTATTATAAGCTATAGCTTTTATGCTATCACCTTGAGCAGTGTTATGTGCTATATGTACCGTCCCTAAATTTTAATTACCTTTGATCTGTCTTCATAATCATACACCATTTACATTCCCCGTTGATCGGGAAGCTTTATTTACTTACAACCGTTACCATCTTGTCGTTTTATTTTCAACTGTTTGGTTTCGTGTCGCTGGTCGATACGAAACGTTTTACCACTTTTAAATGATCAAACATATATTATATATGGGAACTCTTGTGTATATCCCTATATGAAAAGTGATATTTCTGCCATTTTGCATGATATATTTCTATAAAATTTAACAACATTGTCCATGTTGAAGAAAGAACTTTCCACTAGTATATAATAGGATACAGACTCTACGCTGAGAGATGGAAACGGACTGCGAATTTACTATTGTACCAGGGTCTTTTGTCGGCGACGTTTAATACTCGTGAAAAGTTAGTCTAGGCGGGAGAGTACATTACAAATCGGGAATCTCACTCCTAAATCGTCTGGGTTGGCAAGTCTGCCATTCCCCTTCAACAAATTGACATGGTGACTTTAATTTGCGTGGATTTGAATCTACCTGCTTGTTGATTATGTGCTATTCCTTTTATCCTATCTGCATGTTCAGTCAGTGATGACACAGCATAAAAGGAGACATTCCAAACTTGTCCTTTGTGTATGATTTAAATACTTTACAAATCACAGAACTGACATTTTGGCTCAAAGTTAGTCTGATCTTTTGTATCTATGCAAAACAAATTTGGATGTAATACTTTGGTTTGTAACGAAGTGTATAATCTCATTAAGTTCTGATTTGTGGTTATTGTTTTTGTCTGAAGAAATAATGGCCATGAATCATAACTGAATGCAACATATTTCACTGCATGACACCTTAACCGTAATATTTAATACAACAAAACTAGATGTGAAGAAACGTTGAAACTTCACATCAAAATGGTTATTAACTGATCAGGAAAGGACTTAAATCATACATAAGAAACACATTTTGAATGTCATCTTTATGCTGGTATGTTGTCAGTGGCTGATCATGGAGATGGAATAAAATAAGCAGCATAGAATTAGCGAGTGTTGGGGCAGATTTAAAAAAATGTTACCTAGCATGTACTAATTTGCAGAAGAGGAGAGGGCCTTGCAATTTTTGTTTTTCATAGTGACATAAAGAAGTGCATGATTTTTGCTGCCTACGGCTGTCTGAGATAATATCTCAGTTTAAAGAATAAAAGGGCAAATGACTAATAATTATTTATGACTGCTGAAGATTATAACAGCTTGTATAGAGCAAGTAGAGACTCTTCATATCTTGGATCAATATCGAATAAATATGGATACATCGATATATAGATCACTCGGTTAATCCCAGGTCATAAATATGAAGCAAAAGAAGTCGATCAAGAAACATAACAAAATATAACAAAAAAGCATTTATAATCTTGACCTCCCCGAACACTTCAGTATGTTCAATTTGGTGAGGTCGAGGGAGACAACAGTTATAATCTTCAGCTTTAACAAGATTTTAAATATGTCAAATACTTCAGCGCCAAATGAAAGGAATATGCTTGTCATTCAAGATGCATTGGATTTTTCAATATTTTTGGAGTTCTGCACCCTCGTCTAATTTAAAACGGCTTTCTCACATCCAGAAAGACATTTGCATATATAACGCAAGATAAACTTAAAATACTTAACTCTCTCCACAGTGGCTCAATACATCAGAAACGTCATACATCAATGTTTTTAAATGTCTACATCAATGTTTTTGACTGTCATATTAGTGTCTCCCCCTGCGGGTCCGGGGTTGTAGAATTGGCCCGCCGTGCCTCGCTACGTGTCGTAAGAGGCGACTAAGTAGAGGCAACCTGTTTGCCGTGGGTTGCGACCCGTGTCGGGGGAGGAAAGGATCCTGATAGTTGAGCAGAGGCTTTCCGATGCAACACACTACTTTGGCCTCTACTTCTTCTAGACGGGTGGTTTTTGATGGGACCGGTCTCGACAAGTCGGCTGGTCACGTCAAGCCATAGGAGGTCTTAATTTATTCGCCCGCTTTTTCTATCTTTCTGCATGTATCTCTCTTGATACCCCCGTTGCCCCTACTGGCTACCCCTTTATTTTCCTTTCTACTTCTCTCATAAGACTTAGAAGGCGGCGGCTCAACGGGTCAATCGGGAGGTAATTTTACCTACTGAGTATACCACCTGTGTATCTCTAGCACTTGGAAAGTGTCCCCTTGTTGGACTCCGTGGCGGGTGGGGAGCACGGTTGACGAAATAACAAATAAACACAAAATGGAAAATCAAAAACAAAAGGTCAACAGAAGAGACCAAAAAACTATTTCCGACTCTGATGACGAACCATGTGGAGTGGAATCTTTTCCTCGCTTCATGGTCATCCAGTCCAAAGATGAAGATAAACCACTTGCCGCACTATCTACATTTATAGTTGAAAAGACGATACTTGCATTAGTCGGAAAACCCAAAAGTGTTAAAAGACTGAAATCAGGTGGTCTGCTTGTAGAGTGCGAACGTAAGGCACATACTGAGGTCACCCAGAAAATTAAGACCTTTCATGAGATACCAGTAAGTTGTTTTGCACACACATCACTCAATACATCAAAAGGCGTCATTCGTTGCCGTGACTTGGCTGGGGTCAGCGACAATGAAATCATCGAAGGGATGAAAAATGAAGGTGTCACTGCAGTCCGTAGAATTCGCATCAAACGTAACAACAATCTGCAGGACACCAACACCATTATACTCACATTCAACAAACCAACAGTACCTAAAGTTGTCAAAGTTGGTTTTTTACAGGTCAAGGTTGAGATATATATATCAAACCCCCTTCGATGCTTCAAATGTCAAAAATACGGCCATCACGAAGACCGATGCTCGAAAAGCCAAATATGCGGCCGATGCGGAGACCCTTCTCATCGGGAATCCGAGTGCAGAGCTACTCCACATTGTATCAACTGTGGAAAGGAGCATCATGCTAATTCAAAGGATTGTGACACCTGGAAACAGGAGAAGGAAATACAGAGGGTTAAGTACACTTTCAACATTCCCTTTCCAGAGGCCAGAAAGCTTGTACAAGCTAGAACTTCCCTCCCCGGTCCGGCCTTCTCAACTGTAGTGAAAAACAATCCAAAAGCAACGAAGGACGCTCAAACCCAAACAAGCCCACCTGAATCCACTTCTAGCTCCAATATCCCCCACTATCAACCTCTAAAAAACTCAATATTGACTCAAACAACTTTCAACAACACTCCACATCCAAAATCACCAAAAATAAAAAAGTCGCAAACAAATAGGCAGCAAATGGGGTCTGATGACCCCATAAAACTGCACAACAGGTTTGGAGACTTTGAGGACATGGACGCAGAAGAAACTGCTCCATGTTCTCAAAGTAGCTCCAGACCTAACAAAAAAATCATCCCCGTACTTCCTCCATAGAAATAACCATATAGATTCTCTCCGCGAAAAGTCTAACCTACCTCCAAAATCTTCACTCTAAACTTATAATGAAGAACACGATCATACAATGGAATTGTCGAGGACTTAAAAGCAATTACAATGACATTCTTCTGCTTTTAAACGAACATGATCCTGCAGTACTATGTCTGCAGGAAACATTTTTAAAAGACGCAGACAACACCACTCTTAAAAACTACTCCTCTTATAACAACTACTCTAAAACTGGTGACAGGGCCTCAGGAGGAGTTTCCGTTATTGTAAACAACAGGGCTACTCACAGCGCTATTCCCTTGAACACAGATTTACAAGCAATTGCTGTAAGAGTCACAATTCATCGAGTGATTACCTTTTGTTCTATTTATATACCACGAAACACCAACTTAGTACCAAATGATTTAGACAACCTTGTTAAACAACTGCCCACTCCATTTGTTCTACTTGGGGACTTTAATGCCCATAACATTTTATGGGGATCAAACTACATAAGCGACAGGGGCAAAAAGGTTGAAGATTTCATTACTAGACACGAATTTTGTCTATATAACACCAAATCACCGACATATTTACACCCGGGAACGGGTACATATACGTGTATCGATTTGACAATTTGTTCTCCTTCGCTGCTATTGGATTATGATTGGAAGGTCGCTGATGACCTTCACAGAAGTGATCACTTTCCAATCTCCCTTGAAAATATTAACTCTACAATTGATGACACGATTCCACAGTGGAATTTAAAGAAAGCTGACTGGGCCAAATTTGAAAACTTTGTAAAGCTAGACTTAACAGGAATACCGTCCTAAACGATATTGATCCTATTCGACAATTTACATCTGTCTTAATTGAGATTGCACAAGAATCCATTCCTAAGTTCTCGACGAACTGTAAAAAAAACCCAAAACCTTGGTTCACTAAAGAATGTAAAGAAGCCATTAGACAACGCCGAGAAGCACTGAAAAAATTTAATAATCGTCCAACGCCCGAAAATTTAACTCAGTACCGTATTTTTCGGGCCAAAGTTCGCCGCTCAATTAAAGAAAGTAAACGAGCATCATGGAAAAATATGTTTCAACTTTAAATTCTCGTTCCTCAATAAAGAAAGTTTGGGACACGATCCGCAAAATAAATGGAAAGGGAAAATACAATTCCTTCCAACATCTGAAGCTAAATAACAACAACTTCAATACCAAACATGAAATAGCTAATGTACTTGCCGATTGTTTCTCCAAAAATTCCTCATCGTCTAATTATTCAGAAGCTTTCCGAAGATTGTAAGCTCAAAAAGACACGGTTGAAATTCACATCAAATAACTCAGAGAGCTATAACCAACCGTTTTCATTGTCGGAGCTTATGGAATCTTTTAATAAAGCCCATGATACATCTACTGGGCCTGACGATATACATTACCAGTTTTTGAAACACCTTCCAGAACCATCCTTAACAGTTCTTCTGGAAATCTGCAATGATTTATGGATTACTGGTAATGTACCAAAAATTTGGAAAGAAGCAACAGTAATACCAATTCCCAAACCAGGCAAAGATAGCACAGATGCTACCAATTATAGACCTATATCATTAACTAGCTGCGTTTGCAAAACAATGGAACGAATGATCAATTCTCGGCTTGTATGGTATTTGGAAACCAGCAATTTAATATC
>JAECUM010034518.1:0-31452 GCA_016617855.1 Megalonaias nervosa
TATATATATATATATATAAAATTGACATTTCTTAGTCAAAATGTGTTTATACATGCTTCTGAAAAATGTACAATGTAAAATTGTAAGTGCCCATAGTCGAACTGTTCAGTTGGGGAGATAAGTATTTTTTCCAAGTCGGTAAACATTTTCATTTTGGAGGTAAGCAGTTCTTGCAATTAGTCCTTAATCCCATAGTGACATAATGGTAGTGATCCCTTTCGCAAGTTATTGGAATTGTTGAAGAACAGTTTAACTTCTTTCCTCAAGTAGCATGTTGTTGTTGTTATTATTATTGTTGTTATTATTATTATTGTTATTATTATTATTATTATTATTATTATTATTATTATTATTATTATTATTATTACATCCATCCAGCACTTTCTCTTGTATGTATATACTTTGATATCTTGATGTAATTTTCCTCCCTTTTGAAATCACATTAAAAGTCTGAAAACTAGAAGCGAAAATGTTGCATTTTCAAAGCTAGCGCACAGAGGTGACCCAAATTCTTTGTAATGACTTAATTAAATTGGTAAAACCAAGCACAGCGCTATATAGTCCATGTAGTTAATATACTCATTAGTGTTCCCCTGCATCATCTTGTTTCGTATATGCTGATGCTAGGTCTGGCGTTTGACATGTGGGTAATTCTCATGTAACGTTTTCGGTTCTTAGTTTTAATATTTTCTTTATTTGGACAGTTTTGTTTCCTTCTCACTGTCGTCGCACGGCTTGTTCTGGTGCACCGTTTTACAATTTTTAGGTATTTTATGATATAATCTATTCATTTTCTTTTACCATATTTTAAAATATTTTGTATAGATTAGAATTTATATTTAATCGAATAATTTATATTTCTGATGAAAATTTATGATACAATTATTCTTTTGATTTTATTATTAATCTTACATTTTTTGACATCATGAATTAATTTTATATCATAAATTCGAACTTATGATATCATCACGGGTTTAACTTTTTACATCATAATGACTTTTTTTTCCTATTCTGACTTAGAATTATTCATCGCATTTGTGCCACAGAAAATGGCGAGAAGAGTCAGAATGTATTGAAAGTTTTGGCAAAATGGAGGCTTTTACTGTATTGTAAAATACTTACAATTATATCCATAGACAATCCTTACAACAGCAACCTAATTTGAACCTTTTCTTGATTTTATTTATGTACTTATTTGTAATATTGTCTGTGCCCAATACAAACTTGAAATTCTGTTGGATGCTGAGTAAGTACAAAGGTACGCATTTATGTACTTTTGGGACTGTAATCTCCAAATAGCTTCAGGTACCATCCGTTCCCTTATGATATGCAAGGGACGGAGCATAGCACATTTACATCAAAGAAACATGATATATGAATGTGCCCACCAGCTTTTACAGCCTAGAGGCTGTTACGTAAGTTAGAGATTGAACCTTCCATCTGTTGTGTCCAGGTTCAGGGAAGTTATAAAAACTTCTACAGACTATAGTATAATTGCTGATATTCAAACAATGCTGAAGAATTTACAAGACCATACATTCAAAATTGTTATATCGTACAGAATAATATTTGAATTGATGATATCATAAAACAATATCAAACGTTTGAATTAATGATATCATAAAGTGTTGTGAATTCATGCTGTCGTAAATCTGAATACATATCATAAATAATTTTTTACACCAGAAGATATTATCTGATAACACAAATTAAAATTTATAAGAAAATAAATTTATCATATTATATCATAACATATGCTAGACATCACTATATACTACCATACTGCAGACATCGTAGCGATATGACTGAAAAATTGTTAAAGCTACCTTAAAAATCCAAATTACTCTCACACACACACATATCATATAATATCATATTTTATTATATCATATCGTAACATACTGAATTAATAGTATAAGCAGTTGTTGTTCCTCCCTTGTTACTGTATGTACGTAAATGAAGTCGTTAAGTTTTCTGATTTTCGAGGTGGAAACGTAGATGCTTTTGGTACTTTTCATGGATGCTGGTTCTAAGTGTTTGACATTTAGGGTGAAATGGTATGGGACTTCTCAATAAATGCAGTTTAGAAAAAAATATAGTGTTTTATTGAAAACAATCTGCAGTTTCTTTCTGCAAGGGTCGATGTGCATTACTGTTTGGGAAAAATCGAAATTGAAAGATATCGCCTTGACGGATATTAGTTTTTGTTCCCCGGGATACATGTAGACATCACACTTGTATGTGATTATCGACTAAATGATGTATGTTTATAAACACATTCCACTTTTGAATATAATGGTCATTAATAAGTTCTGTTGAACGAAACTAATTTCTTGACAAAGTTAGAACATTCGCTCTATTTAATCCCATTTCTTTAAGAAGTTGCTCTCTCTCTCTCTCTCTCTCTCTCTCTCTCTCTCTCTCTCTCTCTCTCTCTCTCACACACACACACACACACACACACACACACACACACACACGCACACACACACACCTCCTTTCTTCCAGGAAAGACTATAACCAAACAAATATATACATTTCATTGTAGCCTTTTAATCTTATACATTGCAGGTACAAATTTATACAAAAATAAACTTTCAAACAGCTACAAATCATTAGAAGGAAATATACATTGCTGTCACTACTCCCTCCCCAATCCCTCTCCCTCTCCTCCTTAAGGTTAGAAATTGAACCCTTACACACTATTATGCCTTGTCTTGTCAATTAATTAATAATGCTTCTGTTCTGCCTAAGATTTAATATATCTGAATACAGGTTGAATGCAGTTTGTCTGTCGATGATAGTCGTGCACGTGCAATTAAAAATAAAGAAAGAAAAAGAGTCTTATTTTATCTTATATAAGGACACGGGTATCATTTAAAGTTTAAATTTCGTCTTGCTACCTGCAAACAACTGCCTTTATAGCTGATGGCAAATAATCCTCCAATACCGTGATGATAATGTTTGTTATGTCTATAAGCTAAGCTAGTTAAAAATGAAAAGAAACTGTATGATATGCAATGAACTTATTCGGAAAATCTTTACGGCTTTCAGAGTTTAAAATTAATTTTCAAGCGTCGTTCCATCTGCACACGTTTTAGTAACTGGATAATGCAGGGCACACGCGTGTTTTATACACTCACGTGATCTGGTCTGGATAATAAACAGTACAACGGTTCAATTTTTAGCGGTAGTTCTCAGCATCGTATTTCATAACTGACTGCCGATTGTTCCCATATACTGATGCAATACTTTTAGCATATCGAAGGTCTACTGTTTAGATCGTATTTTTTGACTGGCTTAAAAAAATTAGACGAAATATTTGTTTTCCCATTTCTCTTGTGTGTACACGATGTATGATATAGAAGGTAAGGGATTAGATGTGTATACATGATAAAGAAGGTAAGGGATTAGAATGAAAGTCAATGGTTTATAATGTGCTTGTTCTTTCACGAAAGCAAAATTGCAAATATTTGTGTCTGTGTGGCGGATGATACTGAGTATTGGTACCAAAAACTGTAAATTGTTGAATAGTGAAAGAGAAGAGGCTCTAATTTAAACAGTAGCTTTTAGACAAGGTATAAAATGAACAAAGACGAACAACGAATGAATTTATAAAAGATGAGGATTAAAAATGAGAGAATATAAAAGTAGAAACTTAATTAATATTTGTACGATACTGTATATGGAGTTGGAAAAAGAAGGAAGAACGCAAGGGATGACCAAATGAAAAAAAAAAACAAAAGGTGAGATTAAAATGAAGTGTTTCCTTATGAGATTGGTTGTTATAGAAGAGATGACCAATCATTTTTTTTTTATAGCTGTTCAGATCCTCAGCTTTGTTAGTAATAGGGGCGCTTAAGTACATTTGTTTGGCTTCTCAATAAATTAATGGACGGCATGAAGTTCAATTACCTTATGATGTATGGGATTGAAATAGTTCTATGCGTTGTGTGTGTGTGTGTGTGTGTGTGTGTGTGTGTGTGTGTGTGTGTGTGTGTGTACATGTGTGTGTGATCTGCATTTATACATTCCTATATATGCATGTATCTTTTTCTTTCAATTCCAGTAATAGCCCCGTATTCAAAAACCTTTGTTTGAGCAACAGACTCAATATCCGAAATCTTTTATGCTCAGTAACTGTGATTTGCGTTAAGTATGACTCATATAACTGTGAAAATCTTCTTAAGTTTGTCTTCTCTATCAGTATCCGAAAAATTTCATTTAAAATGTTTCGAAAATAAGGCGGATCCATGTGGATCATTAAAATTTTGCCTGTATCCATGTTTTGTGATTGCTACACAACTTTGCCCGGGCCGTTTATTTATTTATTTATTTATCTTATTGTACTAAGCAACATTTCTACTTAATTTACTTAGATAGCTATTAGCATTACTCGCCCTATAAATTCGTATAGAAGTACCGTATAAAGTCACTTAAAAGTCTTGTCCAACTGCAAAAAAATATAGACCCATAATGCGACGACAGACCATGGTCTATAGGGTTTGTTCTAGTGATTACTCCTGATAAAAGAGTGGGCCCAGATGTGCCGGTACATTATGCAACGACCGATCTGGGTCTATTCAGTTTGCAGTTTTTCTTGAATTTTAAGCAAATAAGACCGTAGATCCAAAGTAACACTCACGATGATCGTTGCTTAAGAAAACACGTTTTATATGCTAATTATTTAATATTATGACAATATTTTCCCAATTAACATCTCTTTCGGAAACCAAGGTTTCGATATTTCAACCCTATCGACACCATGGCGAATCGAACAAATATATTGTTGCTTTGTGCAAGCGAACCAAAAGCGTGGAGCATTGTACATCGGCCGAAAATGGTCGCAGCAACTGACCTAGAAAGGATACTTTGGAAGTTTAATATCGAAAGTATCACTTTGTACCAGAGGGAAGCCATTACAGGTGTATTTGAGTGAAGGGTATTTGTGAAAATACGGACCGGTACTGGAAAATTGTTTATTTATCAGTCCATTCAAGTTGTGTTTTCCCCTTGTCTCGATCATATAGGTACAGTGTTCAGATTTGAACAACTTAATTTTGATTGGATGCTGTGGCTTGCGGCCGCATCCAATGAAATTCGCAATCCCGAAGCACAGAAATATCTGCTCGATACGCCAAGGAGTAGATATGGTTAAAATATCGGAACCTTGGCTAGCGAAGATGAATAACCATAAGCACACTTGATTAATAAACATTCCGGCAAAGTAGTCTGATTAAAAAAAATGTACAAATGTAATTTATATTCTCTGCAGCGTATTCCTTGCTCAATATCCCGTCATCAACACGCTCAGTTATGCTGGAATCAAATCCGTGGTTTGGGGCTCTTAATGAGAAAGGTATCTTGTCATGAACAATAGATCAGACTGGATGTAATATGCTTATTTTTTCGTTAATGGCTTGTAGTAGTGTCATAGTGGGCGGTTAAACCCACGCGTACCTATCACGGCTCATCAGCTCAGAACTTTTCTAGTTCCCCTTAACTTTTTACACATGCGGGCATCCCCATCGAAGCTTCGCTTCGCGTGCCAACTTTAGTCAGCGTGGAAGCCGCGTTAGGGATTCTCGGGTAAGCGAGGTTTCATTCAGGCCTATTATTATATTTTTCACTGCGGACGCCGCTGAATACTATCCAAAATCTGTTTCTTCCTGGACCTCATTTACAGTGTCTTCTGTCATCCGTTTGCCTTCTTTTATGAATCGTTTCCTATAAAATATTGAAATGAATAATACGACATAGCGTCCGGATACTACTGAAATCGTTGCAAGCATTCGAAGCTTAGTTAATGACTCTTAAAAATTGTCTTCCATATTTGATATTGGTTAATCAAGCAATGATAATACGTCTTCCGCCACATCATCGAATCCAAGCAGTGTTAACTGAATATCTTTTACTTATGGACTGTATATCTTTTTGTCGATACCAGATTTTGTTTCGCTAAATGTTATCAATATAGACTGTAGACGGTTTTCGTTGATACCAAATGTTTTTACAACTTGGCAATATTTGAAAGCATTCCATATAATCCTTGGGCCTCTTTTGCAGGAATAGAACCATGCAGCTTTTGTATTTCCGCCATAGTTTGTGGCGTAAAGTCTACTAGTTTTCTTCGCATATCACTTTTCAACCTTTCAAAGGGGAAATGGAGCTTCCCGCTGACGTTTTACCAGATGACATTGCCTGTGCGCGGAGACATCGGCGGTCTTCCATTTCGACCAGCACCGTCTCGAACTCCGCCATTTATTCCATTCTGATTTTATTACATATAGCTTTTGCCGAGATTATCTTCTAGATGTCTTTGAAATGAACTGCAGATGACTGGAATAAATTTAACCTATCTTCCACATGTGTTAGATGTAACTCTTTAAAGTCGTTCACGCCTCGACTGAGTGGAAGGAAATTAAAGAAAAAGAACATAGCGTATAAGCAAGTACTAACGCTTGTTACATATTAGTGAACGTTAGTTATTTATACTACACACTGTGTAAAGAAATAATATGGATAGGTTACATGTCGGTTGTTAGGTGTGTCATAGACTTTATATATTTTATGGGGGCGTCATGTGTGTGTGTGTGTGTGTGTGTGTGTGTGTGTGTGTGTGTGTGTGTGTGTAGGTGGGCCCCAACTTTTCATTTTTAGCATTTTTAGGGCATAATTGTAACCATCTAGTTGTAAAGAAAACTTACTCTCGGAAACATTCCGATTGTTTCAAAAACATTTTCTTTAGGTGGGGTGGGGGGCTCCTTAGCATTAAAAAATCCTTTTGAGGATTACATGACATTTCAAAATAACTAAATAACTGTTACATCCGATCCCTCAATACTGCCTTAGCAAATCTCGTTCCGTTAGAGAAGATGGGATTTAAAACTTTGCATGAATTTGCATGTAGTACGAAAGCACCAAATGTGATAGTACAAATCTCATGTTCCTTCGTCACGAAAGTATTTCTTACCACCCACCCCTATCGAACTGGACATTCGCACAATCTTTCAAGTTAAATTTACACTCATTCAAATTCGATACTGTAGCTTACAAATCTGCAAAAAATTAAAACATGCCTTGATACGGATTGAAGATTTCCTGGAGAATCTTAGACTTGCCATCTCGTAGACACGGCAATAATAAGATTAAAAACCTATATTTGGAGTGTATGACAAGAAAGTTAATTACAAATGTCAATTTCTACCGGATGTCTGTCCATAATGGCTCTACCGAGTGTACTAAATCCCTCCTAGAGGAATGAAAACTCTGATCCCATTATACGGAAAACGATTGCGAACACCATTGCCGAGCTTGCATATGGAGGAGACTTGTTCAACGCCACTGTGGTATCGAGTTATGGTTCTGGTGTTATCATGAACGAGTTAATGGTCTTCGGATGCTCTAACACATCCTGCAGTAATCTTTCTTCTTTTCCTTCAAGTGAAGTTGCTATTACGTTTTCACAACTAAACAAGGCTCTATTTGCCCTTCCTGGTATTCAAAAACAAATAACAGCGTATCTCTACTGCCGTGGAAATTGATGCTAGTTATTGTTGATACAAATACAGCATGAGCTGTGGTATGTGTCTTAAAATTGTATCAGATTAGCTGATCTTCAGTATCCATCATTATTTTCTTTCATGCTCCATAATGTACCATTGTGTAGATGGCTGCTCCCTGAATGGGTCAATATCACCCAGGATCAATTTTCTTATTTTGGCTTAAACATGGTGAGTGTCAGAGAATTTTCCACCATTTGCATATTTCAAGGTTAGTTGATGCTACCGATAAAACTACAACAAGGTTGATTCGTATCCTGAAGTGATGGGGTTTAGCATCATGTGACGTGTATGATCAAAGTCAATGATAGACTTTCAATTAAATGCATTGTGACAAACTAGGGCCAAGAGATTATAAAACTTAAGAAGGACCGCCATATACTGTGGAGTTTTACAACCTCATCGTCATCATTACATGATTCTTTAATCAGATATTGACCATTTTAAAAAGACAGCAAACAAGATTTGCTAAAGAAATTTATATGGTAATTATATGTGTTTACTTAAATCGAAGTGCAATATATTATCATAAACGAAAGTTCTATGTTCTGGTTTTACATGAAGATGCTCAATGAATAGTTTGCAATAAGCGTAACTTTTATATCAACACAGTAGTTAGCAGGTAGTCTAACTTTACCCCCAAGGCAATATCCTTTATTATCATTACTAACGGCCCACATCATAGGCAAAGGAAACATCACTGGCTTTTCTGAAGTGGCAATTTATCTCAGGAGCAACAATCAGTCGAAGCGATTGAAGCAATTAGAGCCACTTTAAGCTGACAAGAGCTCTTATAACTATAATTCCTACTATAGTGTTTTAGGGGCGATCTACGAAATTTTAGCGAGACACCGTTTATGCAAACAAAAGAGACATAAGGGACAACAACTTACCTTGAAATCAAAACGTGCTATCCAATATACATGTATGCTATTCAATGTAAATTTTAGCTTTTTTCTTAGAAGAGATGTTCACAAAAACTATGAAGTGTGTGTGTGTGTGTGTGTGTGTGTCATCGTGAAGAAGACCTGTCAGTTATACTGGGGCGTATAGAACTGTGTTGTCAAGCGATCATTTATGAATCTAATTTTGGACCAAGTTTAGCACGAAAAATCGCCTAAGAACATCATGTTCTGATCACAAGTTTTCGGTCGTATCCAGGCTTAAAGAACCACTTTCTGTATAAGAAAATGTGAACGATAGTTGTGCTTTACCAATTCCTATATAGATGTGTCACTCAGCTTGATATATAGCACTGGCACCCGATGTAAAATTGATTGTTGAAATATAATCGGACAAAATATGAATCTAGTGGCGAAACCTGAGCCTGTTCCTCCCAGTGAGATGAATACGGTTTGGCTTAGACCAATGTTAAACTTCAGAAACACAACGTTCAGAAAGTTGTAAATATGGAAACATCTTTGATGTTAATTTCCGATAAAGTCGCGTAGTGTGTTATGAATTGTATTTGTTCGTTACCCACCTCAGGAAACTGATCTTTTCAAACACATCAGTTTCAGCATATTAACTGATGCATGTGAAAGTTTTAATGATGAAAGTATGTACAGTTCACACAGAAGGTCCATTGCTTTCTGATTTGAAACGCACAAAAGAATCTCTGAGTGAAAATACAATTTCATTTCTGTGTCCTTTGACCGATTATACAAAAAAATCGCATAGCGAATTTCAAAAGAGGTAAATCGATTTATGATATTGTTTTGCAGCACAAATTAAAGCAAGACAAGTTTTAATTAACTGAATCAGTCACAATATAGAAAAGCGACTGAAAGCACAACAAGCATGGAAACAAATAAAAAGAAAACAATTTTGCGTTTTGAGTCCTTCTATGTTGTTTCAATTTCAAGCGTGCATGACGCAGAATTTTAAATTGTATTTGTGTGATAATCCAGTACATTTCTAGCTAGCATGTAGTATTACCACTCTATTGTCTTAAAATAAATAATAGAAAAGAGCGAAAACCAACAAGTTTTGTAAATTCAACAAATAACTTATTTCCATAAAATACAAGGTGAAAATGTAAAACATACCTTACTGTACTGCGACTTAAATCCCAAATAATCCTAGAATTTCTAACATAAGTCCTAATGATTAAAGGTCAGAGTAAACTTTAGTGATATTCCAAAATAAACCCAACACTGAAAGTGTTGATGTGCCTGTGATGGCCCTAATGGTAATGATATGCCAACAGTCATTTATTGAATCCCAATAAAACAACCCAAGAATATATCCTTATTTGAATTTCACTATAAATCCACGTCTCCATTTCCAAGAATGTTATTTCTGACCACTTTGTATTTCCAGAGAAGAATACTTGAATTAAATAATTTGAATAAATAAATTCCAGACCAAATGAAATATTGGACACAACAATAATACAACTGATTCTGCTCAGATCTTACAGCACGAATGAATAATGTTTAGATAAGCAATTGTATATATTTATATACTTGATATCTGGTCACAATTAGCATTTTCTATTAAAAGAAACTATTATTTAATGGAACATTTCATTGTGGAAGGTTCCAAATGTTTATAAGATAAAATTTTAGTTACAATTGGAACGTCTGTTACTAGAATTATAATGTACAATGTGGTAAACAACCGGAAGATCTGACATTTCTTGTGGAATTTCCAATGTTCTGGACTCAGATTGAGACAAACATGGTGTTTACGAAACCAAAATCAACGGTTCAGGTCAGGTAGGTTAAGGAAGCAGAATCTCATCTATGTAAATGCAGGCCTATGCAGCTATGTTTTACTTTTGCATGTTCTGTTGCTAGTATGCAAAAGATAGAATGTATAAAAGAGATCTATAAGAAATTGGTTCAGGAGTGAAGTGGAAACGGAATTGTTACGAAGAATAAAAAAAATCACAAGTGACAACACGAAGTTGTTCCATGTTAAGAGCGAAATATTTTCTTGCAATTACCAAAATCGTAGATTTTTCTTTTCATAATAGACTTGAAGGCGGAAAACTTCGATTTGCATGGAAGATCCCATTCTGTCGTTGCCAACGCTTGGAGTCAACACATTCATCACCACTGTAGCGATATAACGTTTTCCCCGATGCATTTTAATATCACACTCTCAAATATACATTAAAGAAATTATCTGTAAGCTCGAGTTCGACCTTGAGTGTTCGATGACTCATTTTAATGGAATGAAATGATTTTGACATTAATAAGTGGATTATACATGCAACTTAGTGTCCCGAGCTGATGCAGCCAAATATCGTCCTGAGCAATTGGTTTACCGTATTTACTATCTTATAAGACAAGTCCAACTGCAACCTGCAAATATCCAGATCGGCCGTAGCTTAATGTGCCGGCAGATCTGGGTTGAGCAATTTGTTAGGAGGAACAAACAAGCAAGACTCTTTGCAGTTTGACTTATACTTAAAAGCGAGTACAGACTGCAATCTTCCATTGTGATGGTTCAATACTCGCAGTTGTGTCGATCAACTTCAGTCGTTGGAACTAGCCAGAGTGCAATGCCAGGGTGAGATTCTCATTTTCGCTTGCGCCGCTGGACGAGGTTATAGGCTGTTTGTCTGCTGTATTGTATGTTAGTGAAGTATGCAAACTCGTCAGCGCTGCCTTCAGATGGGTGTATTTTCATCCATTGAAAGATAGACTGCCATTCATGTTTATATTGTTTTGTCAGATCGTTATCATTCTTGTGAGATGGTGGATTTTCTATCAGGATGAAGCGATTCGCATTAATATACACAATAATAGGCGGAACGAGTAGAACCGAAAGTTTGAACTTAACAAAACCATGCTAAAACTCCACAAATTATCATTTCATGGACCGTTGTATTAATTTTGTTTTCACAATGTGTTCAAAATACTCAAGTGTAGGGGCATTAGTTTGTATTGCTCATAGACGATAGGTCCAAAATAAGCTATTTACTCCAGTGATTTGTTTTATATGGTGGCAGATTTCTGCCAACCATTTTCCACTTATCCACTTAAATAAGCCGATGTATTTATTCACTATGTTGACATAATTATGATTAAATCCTCTTAAGGCGAGAAATAACGTCAATTTATGTAAATTATAAGTCGAAATATCCATTTGTTTATGTCGACTTAATCACAGGATAATTTGACCAAAAACTGTGTTAATGTTCACTTATTCCATCTGTGATGTCAATATTTCCGCTACATATCCACTTAAATCAGACGTCGTAGTCATTCAAATTTGCCAAAATAATTATAAATAAGTCGTCTTCAGACGTGGAAAAGGTTGATTAACTAAATTTTAAGGCGATACAGCGGCTATTCGACTTATTAACAGGAGAAGTTGAACAGGTCGTGTTAATGCTAACACGAGCCATCCGTTGTAAGCACTTGAATTATTCAAACAAATCGATATAATGTTATAAAGAAGGTGATGTTTTGAGTATGAATCGGAATACACCAGGTTGTTCCCGCGTTTTCTTGTCTTGCTTTGTTTTTCGTTACGTGTTGCAAATATTGATACAGTCCGTTACGTGTATTTATACAATATTAATCTCGTACTTCCAGGCACCGTTTATGAACCGTTTATTTTATTATATGTGGCTTACAGTGAAATTCGCAAAGGGTGTCGTGCATTCTTACATTCTTTTTTTTTTTTGAAACTGCATGTATAATTTTTGGAGCCATAGGCATCATTAATCCGGTGACGATTGCAGCAGCGCAGATAATGTCAAGGTTGTGTGGTATAGTTTTGGGTTAAAGTGTTTACAGGTTAGGTATGGGGAAAATATCGTTGCGCGGAAGCAGGTGAGATACTGGATTCCGCAAAGTACTTGTTTTCCTCTTTTCCGTTTTAGATATGTCTGAAAGGACGTCTAATTTACAATATCTCACTGGATATTGTGACTTTTACTGACTACCTTACCTCTGATCCTAAATGTTAGAAAATATAGTAAATAGCTGGTTTACACTTTTATTTCTTTTCTTAAATTTAGTAATAAAATTGAAACAACTTGCAAACAATGCCTTTTGAAAACAAGTAATAAACAACAAATAACGTTCATTTATTCATAGATTTACAAGAACTTCTGGTGTCATCTTTTTTGCTTGATATATTAAGAGAAAATACGATTGTTGTATGTTTTCAACGTAGTGGTCCAATAGTTTCTATAGATGTCGAATAAATGGTGATTTGGATGGCAACACAACCACTTTCCTTTATAAAACATTCAACGATGCTAGAGGGCCTTCTCGCGTGATTCAGTTGTAAATTTAGAAAAAGGTTTCAGTTTAGTTCATTTTTTGTCATGTTAACTTACTGCGTACAAATAACAGCTTAAATGTTCATATACTTGCATGCAGAATCAGATTTCCGGTGGGGGAGGTACATGGGCAAAATAACCACAAACTGTGTGCTAGATAGCTAAGTATTCCGTTTAAATATAGAAAAAATATAATTGTAAAACCGGACGATCAATGACCAAATATACTCTAAGAGTAGTTTGAGTTAGGTCAAATAAATAGTCTTGAAAACTCTCTGAAAATTATTACCAGATCCCGGAGATGGGACTCCAGAAAGGTACCTGGAGCTTTTCAGCCTCTGATTTACTTAAAGCCGAGGACGGTCATGGAAATAGAAGCGAGCGATGAACGTCCCGTCACGGAGATCGAGTAGGTTTCCATCTTGGTCGATCAGCGAAAGGCACAGATAAAGGGACATTTGTAAGTCAAGCTAACAGGCATGGGAGTTGCGAATGTCAAGAACCGCCCTGGATTCAGGTCCGGAGTAGAGCTATAGAGTATGCAGCCAGGACTAACGCGAGTCAACTGGCCACCCCAATAGCTGGCGCAGGCTTGAGTTTGCTATGTCAATGGATGTGCAGCTGTGCTGACCTCTGTCGCTGCGGAAAGGGTTGGCTCATTGGCAACAATTGTAATCATTGTACAGTCGCCCTTTAAGACTGTAATCTGCCGCTGTATTTCCTTGTTAATGGCGTCTATTTAGTAGGTACCCTCTGGCAGATTTACCGTATTCCAGGTGGTACCACTGTCGGAGGAAAATATAAAAGTAATGTTAGCCGAAAGGCCTGTAAAAGACTGAGAGCAGATGTACGGTCAGCAAAGGTAGACTCGTAGAGACACCAGCGCAATCTCAATGTCGCGGGGCCTTGGGGCTTCAATTGCCGTCTCAAAGATTACACTAAATGCTTGCTTTTTGTATCTCGCTGTGGGGGAGGGGAACGGGGTGGCCGGTATGCTCTTCAATAGCCCTGGGGAGCCCGATACATCCTCTCCTGTTGGTCTTAGCATTTTCGTATTTGTTTAGTTCTCTTGATGTCAATTCTTCTTTTAGACCGTCGTTCCCACGGTACACTAGAGTCATAAACCTCGTCATGAAGCTGTATATACAACATCGTTCATGATGTCATCTTTAACTAAATGTTGGCTGATGGCGCTACACTCGTTCATTAGTACAATGCACGTGTAGCCAAACCGGAAAGATGCTATCATCGTCTCGAGTTGTTCGACCAGCTTGTTCCTGCTGCTGTAGCAGAGAATCGCTCTGGCACTGTTCGCTGCGTGTGTTGAGGTTGGCTTTCAAGCAGAAGTGTTGTTTTTTTTTTTTCAATTCTGGCTCATGTTTATACAGCGCTTGTACTGGTGTTTGTTATTTGTGCCTGCACTCACTCTTGAACTGCTAATTGACATAAACGCGCATGTGTGGACTTCTACAGTTTGCTCTTCCATAAACTTCTCCAACAAAGTGCTACTTGCCTGCTTTTTCCCCTCTCGAAAAATCCATTTTAGAGGACGCCGGTACCAACCTTGCTGTTCGCAAGGCAGACTCTGTAGGTAGTGTTTCGCACGTTTGTGGTGCGGTAGTCGCAATGTGTAACAGTCTAGCAGGCTGCAACAAGATACGAAATTCCTTGCTCTTGTGACGAGCAATATGGGACACCTACAGCTAGTTCCGCCACGAGTTTGGCGTTGAGGAAAACAACATATAGGTGGAACGAGTCAAGGATATGGTAGTCACTTGACTCGGTCGCAAGGCAAAGTATCAACCACAACAGGCTTCTAACCAAAAGTATTGCAATCTGGGAAAAGGTTCTTACAGATGCCCAGGAAAAGAGAGCTGCAGCTTCTGGGAAAAAGCAAAGTAAGGCCGACGGCATGGAAGCCGCTCTGGACAATGATAACGGCAAAGATATTAACGTTAACTACGTCTGTGGCGGCTAGTAATGCCCACTCAAAGGGTTTTAAAACCATACGTTTGTGCCGGCCATGAGGAAAGTTCAGCCACACCCCTACCCATAATTTTGTCACTGGAGCGTTGCTAGATTCCGCTCACTCCATTCTTACCCATTAGCTACTTCGCAGAAATGTAAGCTATTGGCTTGGAGGCGACTTGTGTTTATCCCATTTCAATAAGGATTTGATTCTTAAGTGAATTTAATTTATTATTTCAATTACTTAATTAATGGGTGAATTTTTCAATGTCATGGGATCATCGTATTCACTATAAACCGCTCAGTTTTTATTCTCTTTAAATTTTTGTTTCATTTTTAACCTTATTCTTTTCTTAACAGCATCAGTTCTACAAGTAATGTGATTAAATGATTTATATTTTGATATTTAAGTGACTTTCACCCTCTATATGGCTTAATGGATCAATAATCATTGTCATTTAATTTATAATAGATGATATAACATTTTTGTATGATTGTCCATAATTGTTTGGAAAATAAATTTGATAGTCTTGTGGTTTTTGAATATTAAAATAATGGAAGGATACCTTCCAGTTTATTGAAAAATTAAAATAAGTTATGGAGTGTTACTTTATGTTGACCAAGGGCTTTAGAATAAGGAAAAATGATGGTTGCGTTTTGACGCTAGTTCTCATTTATTGCCAAGGCTAGTCGGCGAGTAGGTTGAAAACTAATCAAAATTGAATCCCATGTCTTCTAAAGTAATCATTCAGGTCATGTAACATTTTCATCGGACAAATAAATTTCTAAAGTTTCCATCCCTTGGATCTGGTGAGAATTTTCAGGGACTTTTTAACACGACTTATATAAAATAAACCAGTTTTATGGAATCTTTGGGCAGGCATCGTCCGTCTGTACAATTTCTCTTCTACCACCCAAGTTGTAATTATTTGATTGCAGTGCTACCCCCTCCCCCTTTCTTGCTGCCTCTGCATGCTAGCCTATGTAGTTGTATGCTTCTTTCCTTGAAATTTTAAAGCATATTTTCTTAACATAAGGAGAACTGTTAACGATCACCTATGTCTTTACGAAAATACTTAATTACCTGTTACAAGAGGGTAGATAATCAGCTTTAACCATAATGAATGATTTGAGATGTAGAAAAATGCTAGACTGGTTGCTAACTATTTTAGAGCTCATAGGGCTGGGTTCCATTAGTTCTTAAGAGATGTATAATTCAATAAATTGCACGGACTCTAACAGTAAGATAACATTTTCACAGAGAGTGACAAATTTCTTATCTTCTCTTTGGCAATACCTTGCGACTTTTGTATTTGCGTACATTTATGTCATCAGTAAATAACTACCATACGTTGCCATACATTACTTAACGACATGGCATCTGGATAAAGAATGCAGCAGATTTCGCGCAAAATCAGAGGAAAATTACTCATGACGTCGGTCTACTATAAATGCTATTCTCTAATTGGATAAAGGAAAAGGATAGTTTGCTTTACAAGCGCATTACAAGAACTGGGTCCTTTTTCTGAAAATATTCTTTTCAATAAATATCTTAGACCATTATCTGCTTTTCAACACCAGAATAAATGTAGCTCAGAAGAAATAAATCAATCTTTCCGACTCAGAAGCAGTAAATATGGTTAAAGAGATGGGGGTCACAATAATTTACACTGGACCTTTCCTTCCCACACAACATAGGAAATATTTTCCCTTTGTTTGGCACACATGCTCGTACGGGTATTGTGAAGAATCGGTTGTTATGATTAGGGTGGGTTGCTCCCAATATTATAATTAAACTATTATAGAAGTCCCACCCAGGCTCGATTTTGGTTGGAAGTTAAATTAGTGACAGATAGATATAACGCTCCGATCTCCCAGTCAGCAATGCCGACTGTTAGATGGTTAAATATACAAAAATATGTTGAAATTCAATGAATGACTATTTAATAACAATTCAATAATCAAATGATTCAAATTTCCAATTACACTCCTTCCGCTCGACCCTTTAATAAGCCTATTGCATCACTTGATTAGCAGTGAGATTGATTTCCCCTGTCCTTGTATTCTACTCATCTGTGGTATTCTTCTCTCCTATTTCTCCCAATTCCTTCTCCTCTTCATCTCCTACTTTCTCCAAATCCCTTCTCCTTCTCCTCCACTTTTCTATACTCCTTCTCTTCCTCCTCGACTTCTCTATACCCCTTCTTCTCCTCCTCCACTTCTCTATACTCCTTCTTCTCCTTCTCCACTTCTCTATACTCTTTTTCCTCCTCCTCCATCTTCTATCCACCTTCTCTCCACCGACTAGACTTCTGTCGACGTCGACTGTTCGGCTAGTCTCAGTTCCGTCTCCACCTCTTGGAGACTCGGGACTCAGTTGAACCGGAAGTTCTCTGTCCCCAAAAAAGATTCGTGTAGAAACACAAGGACGGTACAATATTTTTCCTTAGCCCTCTCATCTCACACTGCACACAGCCTATCATCAGATAACGACTGTTAAATGCATTCACATCGAGATACTCATACGTTCTTGTGTGGTAAAACAAACGACATAATACAGCACGGTATCAATTGCTTCTTATATATACATCAGTAAATTCTGCCACATCAATACATATTCCTAATCCCGTTATACTAAACAATATCATAATAATCAGATGCATTCCTTTACCTTACACTCATACAAAGTACACAAATATTCAAATATCCATGCTCTGATATACGCATACGTCCATAGTAACTAATCTTACATACTTCGACCATCTTCCAAACTCACAATTCAATTGTTTTTGTAGAATGTGAAGATTTTGTATTAAAAATAAACGCTGCACAAAACCTAGAATTATTTTATCACAGAGATGAAACAGAAGGGCTATGATGTCATACATTCGCTTGCATAATAAACTATTTAATGCGTGAAACTGAACAAGACTAGGATCTGGAAAAAAATGTCTGAGAAATATTACAATAGCCAAAATTTTGCATATACAAAAAACATGATTACCAAATGACCTCAAGACAAGTAGCATACCGTGTTCATTACCGTTACTTATTGAATGCAATCTCTTACTCTTAGCCGAAACATTCATATGTTTCTTTCTGAAGTATGAACTTACCAGAATATTTATAGGTTACTGTATTTGCATGGGAAAATATGAACGAGGTTTTTTTCGGATGGATACTGCATGACCTGTGGGAGTACAGTATGCATTCGAGAAAACGAGTTTTTATTTTCCCATACAAATGCAGTAACCTTTATGTTATATACTCATTTTCTTATTCTACCTAAGGCGAATATCATATTAATTCATTCGCTTGTGTGAAAGTTTCATGTGTGACTCAGTAACTCGCCCCCATCTTCACTTTATCATCTCTATTTTCAATAGACGAAACAGCAGTTATAGTTCACTCACAAACAAATCTAATAAACTGGAACCTAAATTCTACTACATGAGCGTACATGATTTGTTTACAATGTAGTTCCTTAAACACTACACTATTTTTAGGCACAAGGTGTTCATTGTCGTAGAATACAGCACAATTCTGACAATGTAAAGTTAATGGAGAAAGAAAAGGAGCATATAATAATTTTTTTACTACATGACGGTATCATACTGAACTTGGCATGGTTCTCTTTTGCGTATTATGCCTCAAACTGATGACTACATTATTCGCCATTTGCCGTCAATTTCCCCCTTGTTATGTTGTTTCATTCAATAAAAGAATCTCGGAGGTGGATTTGGGTGTAGAAAGTCACGAAATGTTCTTCTGGGCAGTCACATTTTATCTTCTTCTTTGACCACTGTTCTTGATGGGATTTTAAAAAAGGTGTCCGAAATAAAAGTAGTAACCGGTTATGGTTCTTGTAATCTAATGCGCGGAGTTGGTAGAATAAGGTTCATGCATCCTAGACATCAAAATATCGTTACGGCAGCGTAATATTCTGCAAATTGTGAGCTGCGAGAGGCGTGCATTCATGCCTTACATAAGTTCTTAAAAATTAAGATCATCTTTTTAGATAAAGAAGAATAATGTTCAATGGAATATATTTAAAAACTGGATGAAAGAAACATTGCCTTGAACAATGTTTAAAATATTGCCAATTAGGCCACTTGATCATAAAGACATTCATTATACATGTATTCATTACTATATCTGATATACTTTGGTACACGTGGTTATGCAATCATTCTTGTATATGTCAGGCAAGGTTCTTAAATACTCTTTTTGAATACCCACAAAGGCCAGTGATCAGTGAAATCCATATAGCTTGATTCTAACAATCAGAAACTGATTTTGCTGTTAGAAAGCAAATCTTAGCTCGAGCTGAGACCTTTATGAACCCCAGTCCTGGGATGAAGCATTGACTATTCCTCTTTTCCTATGATGATTTCGACAATCGGAAAATTTCAGTATGCATACTAAACTTTAAAAATACGTCGAAGTGAGACTGAATCAACATACGTTAATCAAATCGACGACGTCCGTCGAATTCGAGTTACGAGTAGTCATGGGATAGTTTAAGGCTCTTTCCCTTATCGGCCCATAATTTCTGAATATACTGCTTATGACTGGACTGTCAAGCATATGAAGGGTGTTGTATTAAGGTTTCAGCATAGTGCTTATATAAAAAAATGATGCATCACGCTTGCGTTAGTTGCAGAGTACATTACCGTTAAGATTAAGTTTGATACCCTTGTGCACTCCGTGCTAACTACGTTCCAACTAGGCGTGCACAGCTAAATTAATGCAAAGTAAATAATTGTGCGCTAGGTGGTTCACCTTGAAGTGCATAACAGTTTACTGATTAGAGTAATCTCCACATTAGCACATTACAGCAATGCGTGTGGTTTAGTGAAGTCCTAAATCTTCTATTGAATAAATCCTAAAATTATGCTGGATGCCGTTCATTCATTCCTTAGGGGTTTTTTTTATTCAATTATTTTTTAATTGCATAGCATTACATATTTAACACTAATTATCGTAATATAATATTTAATGACTACAAATATAATAGCAAAAAGTGTTTGGTTGGTCGTGGATATAATAAATAGTCCTTTATTTTATTTAATTTAAATGTTATGCATTCAGTTAAATTATAGAATAAATAAATATTTTAAATAAAATCAGTCAGTAACTAAATCAATCAAGCAATTATTATTAAAACCTATATTTCATTTCGGACAGCATAGATTGTTACAGTATCTATAACGGATATATAAACGATCATTGCGAATTCCCGGCTTTAATAGGTTATTTCCGTCCTATTGTAACAGTTTCTGTCCACTTGATTTGATATTGTTGGGGGTGGGGTGGGGGTGGTATAAAATCACCAGTTTTATATAGTTTTATCTTATTCTTTAATTAAATATTTGTTGGTTCTAATTTCTTGTTATAATTATGACGCAACACCTCTTAATATATTAACTGAAACGAATATATCGCTTTATTTTAATTAATGCAAGTTACATAATCAGATGGATGGGAGGAGGAAGGAAAAAGGTTAAAATGGTATTTTTTTCTAGTTTACAAAGACAATTAATAAAGCTTGAAAAGGACAATTTATAAACTTGAGGTTGTATATCTTAAAAGACTTCAACACATTCAAGCACCTGTCGACTAGCAACCAATGCTACAGCTGGCAAAGGCCGAAGGCATCGTTTAAAAATACGGATGAACCGGAAGCACATCTAACTTTCAGGCCTAATGGCTGTCGGTTGGCTCACTGCCACTATGTATCATACTCAAATTCAAATGCTAATAATTTCAAAACTTTTTCAACCTTTCTTCGTGGAATTTCCAACATACTCCGGAACGAATTACCACTAATTCTCATGGGATAAGTGTCCACATAGCATACCGTGACATTAAAATGATGTGTTGTCCTAATGAGTGGGTGTGGTTGTATCTGTCTGGCGATATGTAAATCATCAATATTGAATACATTTTGATGTAGTACCGTATATATTTACTTATAAGTTGGGTTCTGCTTCAAACAAAATACTGCACCGGCATACCAGGGCATATGTTGGTTGTTCTACTGATTATTCCTGGGATCATACAGTTTGCAGTCGAACCCATGTTTTAACACAGCCTAGTCTATACGGTACTGTATATATTCGCTTATAAGATGAGTTGTTGTTGTTGTATGGTTTAACGCCATTTTTCAGCACACGATAGGCTATACATGGCGGCCAGCATAAATGGTGGAGGAAGAACCTGGAAAAACCCCGGAAAGAACCACCGACCCACGAGAAGCTACTGGCAAGCTTTCTCACATATCCACATTGGCCGAATCCGAGACTCAAACCCACGCAGACAGAGGTGAGATGGCAGTGATCCGTAACGGATAGCGCTTTAGACCACTCGGCCACTCGGGCTTATAAGATGAATAAAACTGCAAACAACAAAGATCCTGCTCTGCAGCAGCATAATGCCCATGCATAGCAGAGTGTATGTTGCTTGTTCTACTGCTTCCTCCCAATAACCTGCACAGACCCAGATCAGCCGGCGCATTATGCGACAGCAGATCTGGGTCTGTGCTGTTTATAGTTGGACTCTTCTTATAAGCGAGTAATGCGGTATATTGAGTAATATTCATAATGTAGAAGACCTCTTAATATTCGGGTCGAATGTTTTTTCATGTAAACTGTGCTCTCAGACCACATATATTAATCCAATTATTACATTTCTCGGCATAATTAGTCAGTCTCAGATTATAGTCATGACCAGTCATGCAAATTCTTAATGGGAATGGATGTGGGTGGGGTGGGGTGGCTGTTCTATTATAACTACTGTAAGTGTCCAGAAGGCACAGATTTAAACTGGATGATGCGCATTTCCATTAATGAATGTTTATATGGACAAAAGGTTTTTTTTTTTGATTGCTTGGTAAACCATATAAACCATACAGATAAAAATGCCCATGCAAACAAATCCCTTATAAAATATGACAATGCTTGTATATCAAATATCCCCACCCTCATTCTACGTTACGTACAAATTGTTTCTTATTACATTTAGGTTACCCCCACCCCCTCCTCATACTGCAAGTATTTCTGACTTTGAATCTGGTAAATCAATTACATTTTTATAAAAATAAAATTTCATCCTTACTTGTAACTTATTCATTCCCCACGTCTTTCCCTGCATTTGTATAACGAACTTGCACCTCTCCCATACAATAAACTTCTAAAGCAAGGGGTCATGATTATGTAAATAAACAATACTTAATGAACTAGTTTCAAAGTTGGCGCCATTGCTAACCTATCTGTTTCAACAATCTTTGGACATTTGCAACATCCCAAAAGATTATTCAAATATATGTCCACCGTTCACAAACGGTGATAGCGTAATGGCCGTAAATTACCGCTGAGTCTCCCTCACGTGCGTTCTTAAAACGTACTGCACATTGTGTACTCTAACATCAAAAAGCTCTTTGTTACTTTTTTCTATCATAAGTGACAAACAACATGCCTTCGGGAAATTAGACAGCTGTGAAACATTGCTGTATTGCATAACTGGAGACTGGACGAAACATTTAGATAAAAGTTTCCAAGTAAATAGTATTGTACTAGACTTTGTAAAAACTTTTGACACTATCCTCCACGAATTGTTAAAGAGTAAAGTGTCTCATTATTGAATTGTGAGGCTAAACTCGACGCTGGGTAGATTTTTTTTGCTTATTGTTCTTGCTTTTTTTCAAGAAGAATGTGAGATGGTAAATGGTTCTAAGTCTGGTTGATCCAAAGGAGCGTCTGGAGAATCAGGAAATGGTACTTGGATGAGTGTTTTTCTCCTTGCACATTAATGATTTCATGATTGAAATTGATCGAATAATTTTCTAATTGGCAGATCGCTGCGTATCATTCAGATCGCTCAGAACCCACAGTGATGCCAGGATACTATAAAATGATATTACTAAACTTGCATAGTGGGCAAAAATATGAACACAATTCAAATGGCAAGAAAGAAATGCCATAAAACCAGTATGTCATATTCACTGGGATGTACTTTTTGTTAGACAATTTTAATTGAATAAATATTGAGGTTACAATTACTAGTGATTTGAAATGGACCCCAAATCATAATTTAGTTTTAACGTATCTTGCCGACAAAATGCAAAAGAACTTATTTTCGAGGATTTAGTCTTATTTTAGAATATGCCTGTATGGTTTGGGACCCCTATTCCAGGTTTTAGAAGATGAAATTGAAGAAAGCAAGCAACCAGGTTTGTTACATTCATTTATGATTATATCCCACGATGTATAACCTCAGTAGGCTAATAAGTTGCCATGGCAATCATTTGAAATATGAAAAACAACAAAGCAAAACACCCTGCTATAATTTGATCAAACTAAATGGGACCAGTTGAAATCAACATGAATATACCAACCTCATAGCCTTTGCATGAACGGATCGTTAAACATTGATTGGGGTTTGTTTTTTTTGGGGTGGGGGGGGTGGGGGGCTTTTTGTGGGTTTTTTTTCTTTTTTTTTTACCTTCTCAAGAACATTTAAAGACTGGAATTCGTTACCACAGATATCAATCACAACTGCAGAATCCTCCGAAAAACAAACTGATGCCGTTTCAAAATTAGAACGGATACATTTGTTTCTAAAATAAGTTTGTTTTTTGTAATGGTTGACGTTGAACGGTGCAACAACGTCATTGCGTGGGTTCGATCCCCGGTCGAGTCATACCAAAGACTTACAAAAATGGTACTAACAGCTGCCTCGCTTGGCGCTCAGCATTAAGAGGTTAGTGTTAGGACTGGTCGGCCTGGTGTCAGGATAATGTGACTGGGTGGGACATCATGCTACATGTCTGCGGCATGATGCCCCAGTGCTAGACATCACTATAAACTGCCACACTGCAGATATCGTAGCGATATGACTGAAAAATTGTTAAAGCTACGTTAAAAATCATAATCACATCACATCACATCACAACGTCATTGTGATGTAACACCTAGCTAACCCAGGTCAAGAATATATATTCTAATATATACATGTATGCATGTCTACTCTCTCGGTGCTTCGTGTAAATCGGACACCAAACACAGTTACTATACCTTTCTTTAGATCTTAATATTTATCGTGGAACAAAACCATAATTATTAACTCCACTAAGAGACTTTAACATCTTCTTGAGACAGGTAGAAATGTATTTACGTTTACTGCCCCTTAATCAGGGAATACAATCCCATCCCTAACCGATACCTTCTTTACTCTAAAGCTATAGGACGGAGGGTCTTTACTAGTCTTTTGCAAAAGGATAGACAGAAGAAAATAAAGAATACAAATATATGGTTAGAAATATTCCCATTCGAAATCATACGTGTTCAAAATTAAACTTACACAGAACACAAGTTTACGTCGCATGTGAAACAACATCTCTGAAGAATGAAAAACTCAGCTGAAGATTGTTTTTAAAGTGGTATTTGTTTTCAAACATAGGCTGTGGGGATTTGTTATGGTGGGGGTGGGGTGCTCTCAATATTTTATTTAAACTATTATAGAAGTCCTACCCAGGCTCGATTTTGGTTGGAAGTTAAATTAGTGAAAGATAGATGTACAGCTCCGAGCCCCCAGTCAGCGATGCTGACGGTTAAATGGTTAAATAAATAATTTGATAACAATTCGATAATCAAATTCTTTAAATTTCCAATTACAATCCTTTCGATCGACCCTTTAATAGCCTGTTGCATCACTTGATCAGCAGCGTGAGATCGATTTCCGCCTGTCCTTGTATTCTACTCATCTGTGGTGTCTTCTCTCTCCTATTTCTCCCAATTCCTTTTCCTCTTCCTCCCCGGCTTTCTCCAAATTCCTTCTCCTCCTCCTCTACTTCTCTATAATCCTTCTCTTCTTCCTGGACTTCTCTATACCCCTTCTCCTCCTCAACTTCTCTCTATACTCCTTTTCCTCCTCCACCACCTTCTATCCTCCGACTAGACTTCTGTCGACTTCGACTGTTCGGATAGTCTCAGTTCTCTCTCCACCTCTTGCAGACTCGGGACTCAGTTGAACCAGAAGTTTTCTTTCCCCTACAAAGCTTCCTTTTCGAAGCTTTGTCTTTCCTTAGAATCTACCTCTAAGTTTTACCGCCAAATCACGAGTGGCTCTCTCGGAGTAACCCTATTTGTTCAGTAATCTTCCCAGGCGACTACAAATTTTTTTCTTATAGTTCTAAAAGTTATAATCGAATCTAGTTTGTAATCACATCCTCTATCTCAGTTCCGATTGGATGTCGCTGTGAACCGATCCAATCGAACTTAGTGGACAATGTCCAACTCGCTGTCTGTCAACGTGGGGACGGATGAGAACACCCAGGTGTGATAACTAAAGCCTTTGTCAAATGATGCGAGCGGTCGCCTACGCCAGCTCAGTTCCCTATCCTCTGGCTGGTCAAGGTAACCTTGCGTAAGAGATTAACACTAGCCCGCGGCAATGTTTAGACATCAAACACATGGCTGCGGTAATATCCTAGCTTATACATGACTTCATAGCTGGGGCTTAGCAAACGTGATACTAGCCAACTGTAAATGTTTCTCTTATCTTGCAGATTGTCTTTTCGTAACAAATATAACGGATTCGTCTTAAATTTTATTTTGAATATTACGGATTTCATAGAGTTCCGAGAAGTATGTTGAAGATAATATCACAAAAACATTGTGTAGTCTGATAAATAGCTCATAAATATGCATGTCCGTCTGTCTTTGGCTTTATGTCTCCTCTTAAACCGCTAGATGGAATCTGACAAAACAGGATGTACTATGTAGGTGTACCAATGGTAAAATGGTTAATAATTTATCCCTTCATTATCTGGGGTCTAAGACAGGGGTCAAAGGTTATAAATAGAACTGTAATTGCATTTCCATTTTCAAGTATTTGACTACACTTTCTATATACATAGTTATGGCAAAACTACACATTATAAACTGGGAACGTGTGTGTGTGTGTGTGTGTGTGTGTGTGTGTGTGTGTGTGATTTGGCTTTTTAACGTAGCTTTAACGATTTTTCAATCATATCGCTACGATATCTGCAGTGTGGCAGTTTATGATGATGTCTAGCACTGCGGCATCATGCTGCAGACATGTAGCATGTTGTACCACCCAGCCACATTATCCTGAAACCAGGCTGACCAGTCCTAACACTAACCTCTTAATGCTGAGCGCCAAGCGAGGCAGCTGTTTGTACCATTTTATAAGTCTTTGGTATGACTCGGAAGGGGTTCGAACTCGCAAACTACCGTAGTCCGAGGCGGATTCTCTAACCACTTAGGCCACCAGAGAGGTCGGGGAACTTATAGCCACGAATCACAAGCAGAGAGGTATTGTTAGGTGGGAAAAATAAGTGATAAAAAAGCAATGAGTTCTCAGTGAGATGCTAACTTGTGCTTTCGGTTTTTATCTCCTATAATTAGTTTGAAGTAACACAAATGGATGAGATAAAAAATTATCACGTATCATAACTCCGTAGTAGGACATGTCCTTCTCCCTCTTTCTCTCCTTATGTACGTTGTATTATCTTTGACCCACCACCTTGACAGTATGATCTGGGAACATGCGTCTGCCTTAACTTGGGGGAAACGAGGGTGCTCTTTTGGTTGAGAATCGGACTCGTAATCCAAAGTTCGACACCCGTCAGGCGTGCCCGAGTCAGCTGTACCCTTGAGAAAGGTATTTAGTTCCTATTTCCTACGCATGATATAGCTAAAACTAACTTTTCTTGGTCGCAACCGGGACGATAATTTTGAATCTCAGCTATGACGCAGTCGAAGAAAATCATTAAATATCACACTATTACCTCTCGAGGTTAAGAATTCAAATGCACAATAGTTTTTGACCATATCATCCAAATAAAGTTTTAGACAATATAACAAATGTTTTAGAATAGATAATAGAAAAACGATGAAGATAAATGTCAAATTATCCCAATCAACCAGCCAGAGAAAGATTTGCATTCTGTGTGCTCCGCATTTCTTTCAAGCTTGACACATCACTGTAGTATCAGAAACCTCAATGAAACCCTGACATACAAATGTATTTCTTGATAATAACATAATTAGTACCTGTATTAACTTACTTCCTCCCTCAGGAAGGTTGTGCCCTTTTAGTTAGGGTTTATGTGTGTGTGTTTTAGTCATTAAACAGTATATCTGGAGCATCCATATTTAATTATAGTAATTGCTACATTGTAAAATATTTCATTAGCTGCCACTAAAGCAACCAATGTATTGTTTGTAAGTTTCTAAAACTTAAACAGACACAATCCAAAACCATTTGAAAGCTATTTTGAAACAACCTCCATATACAGAGAGCACACGCACAGGTGTATTCAAATCATATTGATCATGTTTTCAAACCATAATGGTCACATATACTATAGGTGAGTAATCTAAGGGGTCAGCTCGAAATCGAATGTGAATGTTTTGGCCTGCTCAATTTTTGACAAAGTTGTGGAAAATGAAGAAATTATCGTTTTGCACTTGCGCGTAGCAGTCTTCCATTCACACCAACGATTTCACACAATTGCCGTAATTGCTGATGAACGGTCGCTGACAAACATTCGCGGAAATGCAGACGCTGAGGTGATGGGCGCAGAAATGCCTGTCGCCAAACAACCGGTAAACCATCCCTTACAGTTGTTAAATTAAAGCTATGCATGCAAGACTTTTTGGCACTTGTAACTTGTTAATGTATTCCGACGAAGGGAACAGTCTGGTTGTTTTGATAACAACTGGCCTACCGCAAGAGCAGACATAACCAGAATTACTCATTAGAATATAAAGTCAGAGTAGTTTATATTGACACTTCCATCGTGTGAATTTTGTTTATTATTTTAAAGCAGTTTGAAAAGTTTCATGAAATATTATCAAAAAATGTTTGGGTTATGACGTTTTGAATTTGAATATGATACATAGTCGTGTTTTTCGTGACGTCAAGTGCTATTGTTTGTTTTCTCCCTTGGGTGAGTACCGCGGCCCTATTCGATGCAGTGACTTAGTCTTTACATGTTTACACAGCACGATTTTGAGGGAAATTGAAGTCCCTTAAGTTAATTACATTGAAAGTGTTGATATTTCTGAAGAAAGGACCTTTTATAAGACCTTTACAACGTGAATTAGAGGCATAATATGGTCAGTGATGCTAAATAACGTACTAAACGTGTTGACTACATCAAGGATAAAGACTGAACATTCACCTCAGCCAGATGAGGAATCACGTCAAAAGTACAAAGATGAGTAGTATATGGGGGCGATATGGCCCCACGTAGACCGTAATGTTAAAAACAGGTCCCGGCACTATGGCCCCAAAATTTATAGCCCCACGTAGACCTCTATGTTAAAAAAGGGTCCCGGCACTATAGCCCCAAAATGTATAGCCTCACGTATACTTCTATGTTAAATTTGGTCGTTTGTACCGTAGCCTCAAGATTTATAGCTTCACGTAGACTTCTATCTTAAATTTGGTCGTTTGTACCGTGGCCTCAAGATTTATAGTCTCACGTAGGCTTCTGTGGTAGAAGAGGTGGTTTGTACTTTTGGGGACAATGGGAATTTAACATGAGAATGTCAACTGGAGGTCAATGGAAATTGAACATGGGTAATGTCGTGGGGTTTATAGGGTCAAAACTATTTATAGGGTGAAATGTATTTATTGGACAAAGGGTTGAGAGAGACAAACATAGACATACAGAAACAAACAAATACACATCCAAACACACAGAAAAGGGGACAGAGATGTTGCAAAAAGAAATACTCGCAGACAGAATAGAGACTCCAAAAGAAAAGACTTTTGTATGGGTACAAACATTTATTCAAATATATACATGGGCTCTACGGCCTGTGCTTTGGTTTAAGCACTGTCCATTTAATACATACAGGTTATCTATTTCTTGGTTCTAGAAACTACTTTTAAAAATTAAAGTTCATGCCTTGAAAAAACATATACAACGTATATACATTTCATAAAAGAATGACATTTTTCATGCTACAATTAATGTCCATTTTTGAGAAAAAGCTCAAACAAGAAACAAACGATCCAACTGGACAAAATTCGTGCTTTTCTTTTTATCAGTCACGCACGTTGTTTTCAAATCTGGTCAGCTACTACTTGTGTCCCAGCGTAGATGTTTTCCATCACATACTCCCTTTCATCTGTAAATCTGTGCTAGGTGAACTTATTTACAAGCAGATCAATGGTGGTTATTGTCTTCTTCCCATGGAGGCACAACGTATGCCATATGAATGGTCACTTTTCCATCGGTGATGTCAAATTTTTCACTCATCGTCTGCATCGTCGAAGCAATAGCCCTCAAGAGTTTGGAAGAAGTTAATTCTGCAGGTGTGCTAAACCCGAGACATACAGGAGAGTTCAAACTTTCGTGATACATAGATAGGCTCAAACGACCTTGAGTTCTGACTTGGCACGGACGTTTGAGTTCCTCTAACAGTGAGTCAAATAAGTCCGTAATGAAACCTGCTGCTTTCTCGGCTGGAACGTCAGGCGCAAAGTCTTTAAATTTCACCGTGTAGGTGTAAGTTGTCGTCCTAAATTTTCTCGAAGTCGCTGTCTGAATCATTTGGATGCTAAAGTACTCCTTTAGGTCTACTGAATCTGTTTCCTTTTTGGACGCACTTTGCTGTGAGGGTATGGTAGTGAAAGTGGTCAATGATGTTTGTTCCTTCTCTTTTTTTCATCTGCGTAGAGTGATTCATCTTTCTTGGTGTTTGTCCTCGCAATGAAGTGTCGTTCTTGGAAGTGGTCCCTCTTTTATACTGGGTGATATCAGCATGTCCATAAGGTAAAGTCTTGTGGTCTGGAAGTCGCACTGGTTTCACGTAGTTTGCCATGGCGTTAGTAAATAAACAACTAAGATGTGGTACTGCGTTGGTGATGTGATCGTGAGGCACAGCATCGCTCTCGAGTTTCTCGTTGGACTTGAGTCTTACGCTTGATACTTGCTGTTTGAAAATATTCATCTTTCTCGCTTAGCAATGGTAGTCACAATGAACTATCGACCTTGAACGTTGTCCCTTTTTATATGCTGACCAATATCGGCATGACCGTACGGTAAAGTGAAGCGGTTGGGAAGCCGAACTCGCTTCTGGTACACGATTTGATAAACTTTTTCCAAGGGTCGACTGACGATTTGGTGTGTGGGTAAACGTACAATCTTGTGCGGTTCGTGGGTGGTCACTTTAAAGTTTAGATCCTGTCCAGACTGCAAGGCTTCTTTCAATATGCTAAAGTTCACCACTCGACTGGTGCGATAATTAAGAGTCAATCCTTTCACTTTACACTCCGTGTGCACATCTCCCTGATTGTTCCGGTATTCGTAGCCGTAATTTTTGGGACCGCCACTTGCAAAACTGAGAATCTTGTGGTCGGGATGCTCGTCCGTCCAGGCTCCTAAACGGTCTCCTTCGATGACAGGGTGAGGTTGACCCAGGCGATCAATGTAGATGCAACCGTCCGTGTCAAAATACAGCACACGATCTCCTAATAGTTCTAAAGCTTCGTACAGTTTTAAGCGAGCATGGGCTGTCACGTAGGCCGCAATGATGACATTTCCAAATTCGTCGGCTTCTACAAAGTCCAGTTCATCTTCGTAATTGACTAAGAGCAAGTCCTCACGAACAACGTCCACGTGTTTCATGTATTTGGTTTTGTCGTGAATCATCTGCAAGTATCGGAAAGGTTCTGTCAAATACTCCGTCTTGGGTAAACACGGTCTTTGTGCCATTTTACCCCACAAACAATTTAACATCACTTTGGCAAACGATCGCCTTCCTTCGTTTTTCTCAATGTGGTCCAAAGTGATGCCTTCCTGCTTCCAGTATTTCTCTTTGAACTGTGTTTGGTCTTCGGGAGTGTGACACCAGGAAGGATATCCGCTAGCTTCTTGTTTCAGTTTCAAAAAGGCATTCACGTAGTCTGCAAAAATGCCTTTTGAGAATCGTCGCCCTTGTGGTATTTTTCTGTCTTGGGAAAGTGGTAAATTTCGTACACTTCTAACAGTTGGTATCCCAAGTCCAGAGCTTTAAACAATTCCATGCTGACCCACGTTCCCGTCAAGGCTCGTTCTTCCTGAGTGTGCTGACAAGGGTGGTCTTGGTTGCACGTTTCAGCACAAGTATGACACAAGGGAAACATCAGCTTTCCTTGGCAATGATGTGGTAAAACGGGATGGTACAAGTTCGTGGGAGGCAAGACTTTACACTTGATCAATCCTTCGTATTGTCGAATATTGTCCACGTCAATGTGTTCCGTCAGCAATTGTGGGTGCCCTGCAGGAAAGTGACAATATTTGCACACGTACGGATACAGAGAACACACATCCAAGTATTTGATTTCTTCTCCTTTCTCCTCGTCGACTTGGTACAGCAAACAGGTGGCATTCGTCCGTCCTCCGTACAAACTGTCCCGCGGGTTCAGAGGGTCCACCAGCTTGTAACTTTCCATGATGCGCTTAAACTCGGGATCGGTTTTCAATCGCTGATCGTACTCGTGTTCCCACATTTCCACTACTTGGTATCCTTGCTCTTCTAACTTCAAGCGTCGCTGACAAGTGGCCTGGTACAAGTCTTCCATGGTCCGTTGTAAAAACTGGTTTTTAGTGTCACGTTGAGGGTAGCAGATGGGGCATCCGTGAAATAAGCACCCGTT
>JAECUM010034519.1:0-80607 GCA_016617855.1 Megalonaias nervosa
CGTTGAGGGCTGCTCTTGTAACCAGGATTCATTGCTGAATCCAAGAGAGCTGCAGCTCCTGGAGACGTCATACTAATGGACTCCCACACAGGGGTTTGTTCTTTCACCAAGTCTGTTCAATGTTTCAATGACTTGTGCAAGTTTATGTATGCAGATGACATTGCTCTCAGGCCCCAAAGTTGCTCATTTACTGAGCTTGAGGAGGTACTGAACAAGGATCTGGAAGGAATGATGCACTTCTTCAAGAAATGGCATCTACAGCTGAGCACAACAAAGACAATCTCCAGCGTCTTCCACCTTGACAATGCAAATGCGAAGTCTGAGCTTTGCATCCTCAATGGGCAGCACATAAAACACAACCCGATACCAACATACGCTGGTGTGACTTTGGACAGATCACTGACATTCTACAAGCACCTGAAAAAAACTACAATAAAACCTAGCACTCAAAACAACCTACTCCGCAAACTGGCTGTCTCAACCCGAGACGCTAGTGCTCAGACACTCATTGTATCAGCACTGGCCCTCTGTTATTCGACAGCCAAGTATTGCGCTCCTGACTGGGCTTGATCGTACCATACCAAATTAATCGACGTCCAGCTCAACACAACAATGCACATAAACTCTAAACACTATGTCCTAACTCCTTTACAATCCTAACTCCTTTACAATGGCTACCAGTACTCAGCAACATTCTTCCTCCACATCTCCGTCGCTAGGAAATAACTATAAAATTCCTGGCAAAGGTCTATGCCAGTTAGAAACTTCCACTAGACATGGACATCACTTCAAATCCAGCAAGCCACTTGGCTTTCAGACATCCAATCTGGTTAGGTCCGTTGTCAGAGAATATGACAGCTATTTTGCATGGAGTGATGAATGGTCTTCAACAGATGTTGTAAACCACTCCTTTGTAGCTGAGCCATCTGTCTGCCCTCGTGGCTTCAACCTTCCACGACATCTGTGGACCATGCTGAACCGTTTCCAGACAGGACAACGGCATGGCACTGTCAACCTTGTAAGATGGGGCCAGGCAACTGGCTCTTCCTGTAGCTCTGGAGCTCTGCAGACCATGTCACACACTGTGTACAACTGCCCACTGACAAAGTTCCCCAGTGGACTGCAGGCTCTGCACCTTGCTGATGATGCTGCTGTTAAATGGCTGGGCATGCACTGCACATGATAAATAATGAATAATAATTCTAGATATTAAAATGGGGGGTGGGTGAGAAAGGCATATCCTGTGATTGAAAATGCTTTTGTGGTTATCGTTTTAAATACAGTGTTGTTTTACTGTAACAGTTCATTCATTTCTTAATATAACTGGTTGGGTGGTCCTAGGTATTTGAAACACATACTCCTTAATTCACATTCAAATTAGTTTGGGAAATGATAGCACTTAAGTAACACCATTAAGTAAGAACATTTCAAAGGTTTCCTAAGTTTAAGTGGCAACCAATTAAACAACTAATCCTGTGAGCACGAGTACTATTCTCCAACTGAACAAAATTCAAATTCATATAAGATATGTAACTAGCCAAAACAGTGTATACCCCTCAGTGATCTGTTTGGATGCAGCTGAAAGACATTGATGCAATCAGATTTCTGGGGACACTTACTTTGAAAGATAGTTGAAAATAATCATACAGACCTACACAAAAAAATAACATGCTGGACACAGGTTGAAACTTCCACATACAAGTTCATCTTTCAGTCAGGGAAAGTAGCTTCATGGTTGTTGGCCAAAATTTTTTCTACCTATCCCTTTATCTCTCTGCATACATGTATACATATCTGCCTCTGCTGGTCCAACTATATCTACTTCTAACTCTTTCTAATCAACATATCTAAGTGATGTCAAAGGAATATATACATGATAACCTGACTTTGAGAAGTTAAAACAGATTTAGTATCGTTGAAAATCGGGCTGAATGTGCCAAAAGTGTAACACTAAAAGGAATCATCCCCATTCAGCACAGCTTACAAATCAATGGGTAATACATAAACAGTGATAGAAAGGATGCAAAATCTGAGTACAAGTTAGATCTAAACATCTAATAGTATCAAAAGAATGATAATGGTCCATATGGACAAAGTATGTTCAGTACAAGACTCACATAACCATTTGTACCAGCATCCAGATTTATGCTACTATATTTTGTTACTGTTGGCGAGACAATCCCCAAGGTCCAATATTTGCAGTTGTATCTGACAACATTTTTAAAATAAATAGTGTTTAACTGAACTACAACTACACCAAGTTGATAAAACATATGTACCATGTACGAAATCATGAAAATAATACAAGAGCACAGGAAGGATTAGTTCCATGCAATTGTGTCACCCTCTATAAAACAGTAATTATTCTTGTTATTATTCTTATTATTCTTAGAATAACTAACTATCCCACTAGTGTCAGTTAAAATAAAGAAACAAAACACCATTTCTACTATTCTTAACCATTAAGAATACATTAATATGCAAGAAATTCAGTGCAAAACAAATAGTATTCCAAAATTTATAACCAATGTTGAGTTCTATGTATCTAAATTGAATTATATCTCATCTCTGAAAGTATTCTGAAACTGCCTGATGCAAAAGTACAGGTAAGTCAGTCACAACCCAAGCCAAGTGAGAACCCAAGCTGAGTGAAAATCCTAGCTGAGTGAGAACCCAAGCTGAGTGAGAACCCAAGCTAAGACAGTGGCAAGTACTAGGTCTTATAATTGCAGGCTGAACTATTTATACTGGTAACTTACCTTACATCCCCACATAAGTCAGGTTCCTTTTCCTTGTTTAAGGTGATCTGGTTTGATAATCTGCAAATTACACATTGTAAGCAGTTACAGTCTCGGACCCATAGAAAATGGATGGAAAAAGATGGATTTTTACAAAGGATCAACTTGTCAACACCCCGAGCCGAAAAAATGGGATACATGCCACCAAAGAACTCTTCTACAGACAGCTGACTGCCAGCTTAATCCAAGATATGGGATGTAAACTTGCACTAACTCAGCAATGTATCAATACTGCCATCATCTACATGCACAGATTCTACATGTTCCATTCCTTTACACGCTTTCCACAACAACAGATGGCCCAAGCTTGTATATTCCTGGCAGCCAAAACAGAGGACCAATGGAGAAAAGTTGAACATGTGGTCCGAGCAGCTAATGGATGGCTGCATCAAGCAATTGATGTAAAAAATGAGGCCTACCTAAAGCAAGCCAATACCCTGGTCAGCAATGAGGAAATCTTGCTGCAGACTCTAGGTTTTGAGGTTACAGTGATTCATGCCCAGAATATTCTTCTCAAGACCTGCCAGCTTATACATGCCAGTAAGGATCTAACCCACACGTCCTACTTTCTGGCCACTAACTGCCTCCATCTGACCACCTTCTGCCTGCAGTACAAACCAAGCCTTGTAGCCTGTATTTGCATTCTTCTGGCCTGTCAATGGTCAAATTGGGAAATACCAAAATCAAGCGAAGGAAAAGAATGGTACTATTATGTAGACAAAAATATTACCTTGCAAATGCTGGAAGAATGCATACAAGAATTTCTAAACATCTTGGATAAAACCCCAAGCAAGCTGAAGAAAATAATGGAAAATAAAAAGGCTGCAGGAACAAAGCGCACTATCAAAGATGAATTGCCGAGTGAGGCCCCGCCAATGAAACGCCAGCGACTTGAAAATATCTCTCCTGCTGCAACTATGGCTGGTTCTAGTTTGGGAGAAAAATCACATGTGAACAGGGGCCTACCTATACCAACTGGTCATGAACAAAAGATGCATTCACAACAACAATGTAGTAGTTCTGTCTTTCTCACCTCTTCCGGAACAGTTAACAAGGTACAGCAGCAACAGCCTTCTTCTCAGGCACCCATTTCATGCATCACTAAATCCCACCAAGTAGAGCACATAAAAAGACTATTGTCAGACAGTGGATCATTGCAAATGGCAGAAGAGTTGCAGATTAAAAGGACAAAACCAAATTCCATGCATGTCAAAGCTTATTTGAATCAGAAGGAGTTGGACCATGAAAATGAAAATGTACAGCCACAAGAAAATAGACATCAACATGTTTTTAAAGTTCCAAACATTCCTACAAAGCGGGAGCCTGTGCCAAATATTCAATTTAAAATGGGGATTTCTTCAAATGTTAATACAATCAACAATCTTAAATGTGCATAAATTCAAACAAGACTTGGTGCTTTTGAATCTGTGATGTCTTTTTCCTAGTGGAACAATTTGCAAATATTTTTGACAGAAAATGTTTCCCAATAAACATATAGCTGCATAAAGCTATTGTAATATATTAACCTATGTTTCACTGAGAGATATGGCCTTGTCTTGCCTCATAACCACAGACGTGAATCTACTTTGATATAGGACTTCAATAGGATTTTCGCATTGCTACCCAATTCTGGACAAATTTGACTGATGTAAAGATTCAAATTGTTATTATCCAGCTGTCCTCTCCTTTCTTGGGCAGTAATCATTGATACCCTAATTTCACCATGTTGATTTTCAGGCAATTTTAATGTTTCACTGTGTTGTTATTTAGAAGTAGATCAATTGCAGAGTCTACTCTATCATGCCACTGTGGGAATCAGGACAGTTTCTAAAAAAATTCCACTAAAATATTAATGCAAAGAAACTATCATGATGGCACAACCTATATACACAGTGCTTCATACGCACCATAAACATTTGTGAACGAATTCTTTCATTTCGTTTTTCAATGGATGAGAGACTTTTATCCCCTAAAACTCTCAGATGTATGATAGATCCTATATAAGCTTTTGATATCAAGATATTCATTCAAATGAAAATAACATTTTCCATTGGATTTTATATTCAGTTATCCTGAAATAGCTTTGTGATTTGCACTGCATCAACTTTAGCTTCAAATTAGTGCCTCTCAAAATATTTAGGTATCAACCAACCTTAATAGGTAATTTAGCTTGTAAGAGAAGACAATATTCCATGTAAATATTTACGATTAACTATTCAGATTTTGATACACACTTCTGTGCAGTATTAATATTTCACGTAAATTTTGTATGCATATTATTAAGATTGCTATACACTTGTGTATTCTAAGAAATTATGATACACTTTTGAAAGAAAGATAATTAAAATCTATTTAAAAGTCTGAATAGCTTTCTTTTTATGGCGTACATTTATTAAAAAAATCCTCTACAGACAAATAAATCACCCATCAAATAGGAATGCAGATTTAGTACTGTAATGTATATAATTACATTTCAATTCCATAATTTCCTATACGTAAAACCTGTTTTGAGATACCACTCGTTCTGCCAACAAAAATTAGTCTCTTAGATGCAAAGGAAACTGAAAAAGGATGACAGAATTTGCTTTTTAAGAGGATTTCCTCAAGTTCAAAATTGGGGTATAGCTGTGATTTTTATTGCAAAAATTACGGCTTTATTCCCTAACTGGTACAAAATTGCACCTACGACTTTTTCACACTGCCAAACACTGACATGTCCTAGACAAGTCACTTAGAAATTTTCACTACCAGTAATTTTATTTGTCTCAGATGTCAGGCTCAGCATTAATATTCAAAATATTCTGAACTCATTTCAAATTTAAGATTAAAAACTTAATTCAGGGATATATAAATATGTCAATTAAAAATCTGAAACCCAAATCACCTGTAACTGCCTTCGACCTTATCACATATAACAATTCTTCTCCCCAATGATACAGAAACATCCTCCTTAGTGATACAGATTCCCTGCAGTGACATTTGCCTCAGTGCAACAAAATGATTAGCTTTCCTCATAAGCTTATGTAGCTTCCTGAATAAAACTGATATTTCTTAATTTCTTCTGGTCTTCTTCAGCTTTCAGTATCAACTGTCAAACACCACCTTGTTGTACCACAAGTTGTCAATTTTGCCAGTCGTTGCCTGTGGATGTAAGAAAAATATATAACTTTAAAAATTAAAATATCAATTGGAAATATCATGAAAGTAGAAATGGTATCACAAAATATTTGACTGAAGATGCGGAATATTTTAGCAATGATCTCATCAAATGACTCTGGCAGACTATTCCAGAATATTATGATGGTGGGCTATAGTGATGATGATGGTTCATTTGGCTGCTCAGAGACCCTCCACGTTAAGTTGTAAAACTCGTAGGGCCAGTCCAATGACTTGAAAGTCAGATGGCATTGGCACGGTGAGGGCTGCTCTTGTAACCAGGATTCATTGCTGAATCCAAGAGAGCTGCAGCTCGTCGAGATGTCAGACTAATGGACTCCCACACAGGGGTTTGTTCTTTCACCAAGTCTGTTCAATGTTTCAATGACTTGTGCAAGTTTATGTATGCAGATGACATTGCTCTCAGGCCCCAAAAATGCTCATTTACTGAGCTTGAGAAGGTACTGAACAAGGATCTGGAGGAAATGATGCACTTCTTCAAGAAATGGCATCTACAGCTGAGCACAACAAAGACAATCTCCAGCGTCTTCCACCTTGACAATGCAAATGTGAACCTTGAGCTTTGCATCCTCCTCAATGGGCAGCACATAAAACACAACCTGATACCAACATACGCTGGTGTGACTTTGGACAGATCATTGACATTCTACAAGCACCTGAAAAAAAAATGCAACAAAACCTAGCACTCAAAACAACCTACTCCGCAAACTGGCTGCCTCAACCTGAGACACTAGTGCTCAGACACTCATCATATCAGCACTGGCCCTCTGTTATTCGACAGCCAAGTATTGCGCTCCTGACTGGGCTTGATCGTACCATACCAAATTAATCGACGTCCAGCTCAACACAACAATGCACATAAACTCTAAACACTACGTCCTAACTCCTTTACAATGGCTACCAGTACTCAGCAACATTCTTCCTCCACATCTCCGTCGCTAGGAAATAACTATAAAATTCCTGGCAAAGGTCTATGCCAGTTAGAAACTTCCACTAGACATGGACATCACTTCAAATCCAGCAAGCCACTTGGCTTTCAGACATCCAATCTGGTTAGGTCCGTTGTCAGAGAATATGACAGCTATTTTGCATGGAGTGATGAGTGGTCTTCAACAGATGTTGTAAACCACTCCTTTGTAGCTGAGCCATCTGTCTGCCCTCGTGGCTTCAACCTTCCACGACATCTGTGGACCATGCTGAACCGTTTCCAGACAGGACAACGGCATGGTACTGTCAACCTTGTAAGATGGGGCCAGGCAACTGGCTCTTCCTGTAGCTCTGGAGCTCTGCAGACCATGTCACACACTGTGTACAACTGCCCACTGACAAAGTTCCCCAGTGGACTGCAGGCTCTGCACCTTGCTGATGATGCTGCTGTTAAATGGCTGGGCATGCACTGCACATGATAAATAATAAATAATAATTCTAGATATTAAAATGGGGGGTGGGTGAGAAAGGCATATCCTGTGATTGAAAATGCTTTTGTGGTTATCGTTTTAAATACAGTGTTGTTTTACTGTAACAGTTCATTGATTTCTTAATATAACTGGTTGGGTGGTCCTAGGTATTTGAAACACATACTCCTTAATTCACATTCAATTTAGTTTGGGAAATGATAGCACTTAAGTAACACCATTAAGTAAGAACATTTCAAAGGTTTTCTAAGTTTAAGTGGCAACCAATTAAACAACTAATCCTGTGAGCACGAGTACTATTCTCCAACTGAACAAAATTCAAATTCATATAAGATATGTAACTAGCCAAAACAGTGTATACCCCTCAGTGATCTGTTTGGATGCAGCTGAAAGACACTGAAGCAATCAGATTTCTGGGGACACTTACTTTGAAAGATAGTTGAAAATAATCATACAGACCTACACAAAAAAATAACATGCTGGACACAGGTTGAAACTTCCACATACAAGTTCATCTTTCAGTCAGGGAAAGTAGCTTCATGGTTGTTGGCCAAAATTTTTTCTACCTATCCCTTTATCTCTCTGCATACATGTATACATATCTGCCTCTGCTGGTCCAACTATATCTACTTCTAACTCTTTCTAATCAACATATCTAAGTGATGTCAAAGGAATATATACATGATAACCTGACTTTGAGAAGTTAAAACAGATTTAGTATCGTTGAAAATCGGGCTGAATGTGCCAAAAGTGTAACACTAAAAGGAATCATCCCCATTCAGCACAGCTTACAAATCAATGGGTAATACATAAACAGTGATAGAAAGGATGCAAAATCTGAGTACAAGTTAGATCTAAACATCTAATAGTATCAAAAGAATGATAATGGTCCATATGGACAAAGTATGTTCAGTACAAGACTCACATAACCATTTGTACCAGCATCCAGATTTATGCTACTATATTTTGTTACTGTTGGCGAGACAATCCCCAAGGTCCAATATTTGCAGTTGTATCTGACAACATTTTTAAAATAAATAGTGTTTAACTGAACTACAACTACACCAAGTTGATAAAACATATGTACCATGTACGAAATCATGAAAATAATACAAGAGCACAGGAAGGATTAGTTCCATGCAATTGTGTCACCCTCTATAAAACAGTAATTATTCTTGTTATTATTCTTATTATTCTTAGAATAACTAACTATCCCACTAGTGTCAGTTAAAATAAAGAAACAAAACACCATTTCTACTATTCTTAACCATTAAGAATACATTAATATGCAAGAAATTCAGTGCAAAACAAATAGTATTCCAAAATTTATAACCAATGTTGAGTTCTATGTATCTAAATTGAATTATATCTCATCTCTGAAAGTATTCTGAAACTGCCTGATGCAAAAGTACAGGTAAGTCAGTCACAACCCAAGCCAAGTGAGAACCCAAGCTGAGTGAAAATCCTAGCTGAGTGAGAACCCAAGCTGAGTGAGAACCCAAGCTAAGACAGTGGCAAGTACTAGGTCTTATAATTGCAGGCTGAACTATTTATACTGGTAACTGACCTTACATCCCCACATAAGTCAGGTTCCTTTTCCTTGTTTAAGGTGATCTGGTTTGATAATCTGCAAATTACACATTGTAAGCAGTTACAGTCTCGGACCCATAGAAAATGGATGGAAAAAGATGGATTTTTACAAAGGATCAACTTGTCAACACCCCGAGCCGAAAAAATGGGATACATGCCACCAAAGAACTCTTCTACAGACAGCTGACTGCCAGCTTAATCCAAGATATGGGATGTAAACTTGCACTAACTCAGCAATGTATCAATACTGCCATCATCTACATGCACAGATTCTACATGTTCCATTCCTTTACACGCTTTCCACAACAACAGATGGCCCAAGCTTGTATATTCCTGGCAGCCAAAACAGAGGACCAATGGAGAAAAGTTGAACATGTGGTCCGAGCAGCTAATGGACGGCTGCATCAAGCAATTGATGTAAAAAATGAGGCCTACCTAAAGCAAGCCAATACCCTGGTCAGCAATGAGGAAATCTTGCTGCAGACTCTAGGTTTTGAGGTTACAGTGATTCATGCCCAGAATATTCTTCTCAAGACCTGCCAGCTTATACATGCCAGTAAGGATCTAACCCACACGTCCTACTTTCTGGCCACTAACTGCCTCCATCTGACCACCTTCTGCCTGCAGTACAAACCAAGCCTTGTAGCCTGTATTTGCATTCTTCTGGCCTGTCAATGGTCAAATTGGGAAATACCAAAATCAAGCGAAGGAAAAGAATGGTACTATTATGTAGACAAAAATATTACCTTGCAAATGCTGGAAGAATGCATACAAGAATTTCTAAACATCTTGGATAAAACCCCAAGCAAGCTGAAGAAAATAATGGAAAATAAAAAGGCTGCAGGAACAAAGCGCACTATCAAAGATGAATTGCCGAGTGAGGCCCCGCCAATGAAACGCCAGCGACTTGAAAATATCTCTCCTGCTGCAACTATGGCTGGTTCTAGTTTGGGAGAAAAATCACATGTGAACAGGGGCCTACCTATACCAACTGGTCATGAACAAAAGATGCATTCACAACAACAATGTAGTAGTTCTGTCTTTCTCACCTCTTCCGGAACAGTTAACAAGGTACAGCAGCAACAGCCTTCTTCTCAGGCACCCATTTCATGCATCACTAAATCCCACCAAGTAGAGCACATAAAAAGACTATTGTCAGACAGTGGATCATTGCAAATGGCAGAAGAGTTGCAGATTAAAAGGACAAAACCAAATTCCATGCATGTCAAAGCTTATTTGAATCAGAAGGAGTTGGACCATGAAAATGAAAATGTACAGCCACACGAAAATAGACATCAACATGTTTTTAAAGTTCCAAACATTCCTACAAAGCGGGAGCCTGTGCCAAATATTCAATTTAAAATGGGGATTTCTTCAAATGTTAATACAATCAACAATCTTAAATGTGCATAAATTCAAACAAGACTTGGTGCTTTTGAATCTGTGATGTCTTTTTCCTAGTGGAACAATTTGCAAATATTTTTGACAGAAAATGTTTCCCAATAAATGTATAGCTGCATAAAGCTATTGTAATATATTAACCTATGTTTCACTGAGAGATATGGCCTTGTCTTGCCTCATAACCACAGACATGAATCTACTTTGATATAGGACTTCAATAGGATTTTCGCATTGCTAACCAATTCTGGACAAATTTAACTGATGTAAAGATTCAAATTGTTATTATCCAACTGTCCTCTCCTTTCTTGGGCAGTAATCATTGATACCCTAATTTCACCATGTTGATTTTCAGGCAATTTTAATGTTTCACTGTGTTGTTATTTAGAAGTAGATCAATTGCAGAGTCTACTCTATCATGCCACTGTGGGAATCAGGACAGTTTCTAAAAAAATTCCACTAAAATATTAATGCAAAGAAACTATCATGAAATCACAACATATATACACAGTGCTTCATACGCACCATAAACATTTGTGAACGAATTCTTTCATTTCGTTTTTCAATGGATGAGAGACTTTTATCCCCTAAAACTCTCAGATGTATGATAGATCCTATATGAGCTTTTGATATCAAGATATTCATTCAAATGAAAATAACATTTTCCATTGGATTTTATATTCAGTTATCCTGAAATAGCTTTGTGATTTGCACTGCATCAACTTTAGCTTCAAATTAGTGCCTCTCAAAATATTTAGGTATCAACCAACCTTAATAGGTAATTTAGCTTGTAAGAGAAGACAATATTCCATGTAAATATTTACGATAAACTATTCAGATTTTGATACACACTTCTGTGCAGTATTAATATTTCACGTAAATTTTGTATGCATATTATTAAGATTGCTATACACTTGTGTATTCTAAGAAATTATGATACACTTTTGAAAGAATGATAATTAAAATCTATTTAAAAGTCTGAATAGCTTTCTTTTTATGGCGTACATTTATTAAAAAAATCCTCTATAGGCAAATAAATCACCCATCAAATAGGGATGCAGATTTAGTACTGTAATGTATATAATTATATTTCAATTCCATAATTTGATATACGTAAAACCTGTTTTGAGATACCACTCGTTCTGCCAACAAAAATTAGTCTCTTAGATGCAAAGGAAACTGAAAAAGGATGACAGAATTTGCTTTTTAAGAGGATTTCCTCAAGTTCAAAATTGGGGTATAGCCGTGATATTTATTGCAAAAATTATGGCCTTATTCCCTAACTGGTACAAAATTGCACCTACGATAGCAGAGTTCTCTGACTTTTTCACACTGCCAAACACTGACATGTCCTAGACAAGTCACTTAGAAATTTTCACTACCAGTAATTTTATTTGTCTCAGATGTTAGGCTTTAGAATCTGCTCAGCATTAATATTCAAAATATTCTGAACTCATTTCAAATTTAAGATTAAAAACTTAATTCAGGGATATATAAATATGTCAATTAAAAATCTGAAACCCAAATCACCTGTAACTGCCTTCGACCTTATCACATATAACAATTCTTCTCCCCAATGATACAGAAACATCCTCCTTAGTGATACAGATTCCCTGCAGTGACATTTGCCTCAGTGCAACAAAATGATTACCTTTCCTCATAAGCTTATGTAGCTTCCTGAATAAAACTGATATTTCTTAATTTCTTCTAGTCTTCTTCAGCTTTCAGTATCAACTGTCAAACACCACCTTGTTGTACCACAAGTTGTCAATTTTGCCAGTCGTTTAGTGAACTCAATTCCTGTGGATGTAAGAAAAATATATAACTTTAAAAATTAAAATATCAATTGGAAATATCATGAAAGTAGAAATGGTATCACAAAATATTTGACTGAAGATGCAGAATATTTTAGCAATGATCTCATCAAATGACTCTGGCAGACTATTCCAGAATATTATGATGGTGGGCTATAGTGATGATGATGGTTCATTTGGCTGCTCAGAGACCCTCCACGTTAAGTTGTAAAACTCGTAGAGCCAGTCCAATGACTTGAAAGTCAGATGGCATTGGCACATTGAGGGCTGCTCTTGTAACCAGGATTCATTGCTGAATCCAAGAGAGCTGCAGCTCCTGGAGACGTCAGACTAATGGACTCCCACACAGGGGTTTGTTCTTTCACCAAGTCTGTTCAATGTTTCAATGACTTGTGCAAGTTTATGTATGCAGATGACATTGCTCTCAGGCCCCAAAGTTGCTCATTTACTGAGCTTGAGGAGGTACTGAACAAGGATCTGGAGGAAATGATGCACTTCTTCAAGAAATGGCATCTACAGCTGAGCACAACAAAGACAATCTCCAGCGTCTTCCACCTTGACAATGCAAATGCGAACCCTGAGCTTTGCATCCTCCTCAATGGGCAGCACATAAAACACAACCTGATACCAACATACGCTGGTGTGACTTTGGACAGATCACTGACATTCTACAAGCACCTGAAAAAAACTGCAACAAAACCTAGCACTCAAAACAACCTACTCCGCAAACTGGCTGCCTCAACCTGAGACGCTAGTGCTCAGACACTCATTGTATCAGCACTGGCCCTCTGTTATTCGACAGCCAAGTATTGCGCTCCTGACTGGGCTTGATCGTACCATACCAAATTAATCGACGTCCAGCTCAACACAACAATGCACATAAACTCTAAACACTACGTCCTAACTCCTTTACAATGGCTACCAGTACTCAGCAACATTCTTCCTCCACATCTCCGTCACTAGGAAATAACTATAAAATTCCTGGCAAAGGTCTATGCCAGTTAGAAACTTCCACTAGACGTGGACATCACTTCAAATCCAGCAAGCCACTTGGCTTTCAGACATCCAATCTGGTTAGGTCCGTTGTCAGAGAATATGACAGCTATTTTGCATGGAGTGATGAGTGGTCTTCAACAGATGTTGTAAACCACTCCTTTGTAGCTGAGCCATCTGTCTGCCCTCGTGGCTTCAACCTTCCACGACATCTGTGGACCATGCTGAACCGTTTCCAGACAGGACAATGGCATGGTACTGTCAACCTTATACGATGGGGCCAGGCAACTGGCTCTTCCTGTAGCTCTGGAGCTCTGCAGACCATGTCACACACTGTGTACAACTGCCCACTGACAAAGTTCCCCAGTGGACTGCAGGCTCTGCACCTTGCTGATGATACTGCTGTTAAATGGCTGGGCATGTACTGCACATGATAAATAATAAATAATAATTCTAGATATTAAAATGGGGGGGGGGTGAGAAAGGCATATCCTGTGATTGAAAATGTTTTTGTGGTTATCGTTTTAAATACAGTGTTGTTTTACTGTAACAGTTCATTCATTTCTTAATATAACTGGTTGGGTGGGCCTAGGTATTTGAAACACATACTCCTTAATTCACATTCAAATTAGTTTGGGAAATGATAGCACTTAAGTAACACCATTAAGTAAGAACATTTCAAAGGTTTCCTAAGTTTAAGTGGCAACCTATTAAACAACTAATCCTGTGAGCATGAGTACTATTCTCCAACTGAACAAAATTCAAAGTCATATAAGATATGTAACTAGCCAAAACAGTGTATACCCCTCAGTGATCTGTTTGGATGCAGCTGAAAGACATTGATGCAATCAGATTTCTGGGGACACTTACTTTGAAAGATAGTTGAAAATAATCATACAGACCTACACAAAAAAATAACATGCTGGACACAGGTTGAAACTTCCACATACAAGTTCATCTTTCAGTCAGGGAAAGTAGCTTCATGGTTGTTGGCCAAAATTTTTTCTACCTATCCCTTTATCTCTCTGCATACATGTATACATATCTGCCTCTGCTGTTCCAACTATATCTACTTCTAACTCTTTCTAATCTACATATCTAAGTGATGTCAAAGGAATATATACATGATAACCTGACTTTGAGAAGTTAAAACAGATTTAGTATCGTTGAAAATCGGGCTGAATGTGCCAAAAGTGTAACACTAAAAGGAATCATCTCCATGCAGCACAGCTTACAAATCAATGGGTAATACATAAACAGTGATAGAAAGGATGCAAAATCTGAGTACAAGTTAGATCTAAACATCTGATAGTATCAAAAGAATGATAATGGTCCATATGGACAAAGTATGTTCAGTACAAGGCTCACATAACCATTTGTACCAGCATCCAGATTTATGCTACTATATTTTGTTACTGTTGGCGAGACAATCCCCAAGGTCCAATGTTTGCAGTTGTACCTGACAACATTTTTAAAATAAATAGTGTTTAACTGAACTACAACTACACCAAGTTGATAAAACATATGTACCATGTACGAAATCATGAAAATAATACAAGAGCACAGGAAGGATTAGTTCCATGCAATTGTGTCACCCTCTATAAAACAGTAATTATTCTTGTTATTATTCTTATTATTCTTAGAATAACTAATTATCCCACTAGTGTCAGTTAAAATAAAGAAACAAAATACCATTTCTACTATTGTTACCCATTAAGAATACATTAATATGCAAGAAATTCAGTGCAAAACAAATAGTATTCCAAAATTTGTAACCAATGTTGAGTTCTATGTATCTCAATTGAATTATACCTCATCTCTGAAAGTATTCTGAAACTGCCTGATGCAAAAGTACAGGTAAGTTAGTCACAACCCAAGCCAAGTGAGAACCCAAGCTGAGTGAAAATCCTAGGTGAGTGAGAACCCAAGCTGAGTGAGAACCCAAGCTAAGACAGTGGCAAGTACTAGGTCTTATAATTGCAGGCTGAACTATTTATACTGGTAACTTACCTTACATCCCCACATAAGTCAGGTTCCTTTTCCTTGTTTAAGGTGATCTGGTTTGATAATCTGCAAATTACACATTGTAAGCAGTTACAGTCTCGGACCCATAGAAAATGGATGGAAAAAGATGGATTTTTACAAAGGATCAACTTGTCAACACCCCGAGCCGAAAAAATGGGATACATGCCACCAAAGAACTCTTCTACAGACAGCTGACTGCCAGCTTAATCCAAGATATGGGATGTAAACTTGCACTAACTCAGCAATGTATCAATACTGCCATCATCTACATGCACAGATTCTACATGTTCCATTCCTTTACACGCTTTCCACAACAACAGATGGCCCAAGCTTGTATATTCCTGGCAGCCAAAACAGAGGACCAATGGAGAAAAGTTGAACATGTGGTCCGAGCAGCTAATGGATGGCTGCATCAAGCAATTGATGTAAAAAATGAGGCCTACCTAAAGCAAGCCAATACCCTGGTCAGCAATGAGGAAATCTTGCTGCAGACTCTAGGTTTTGAGGTTACAGTGATTCATGCCCAGAATATTCTTCTCAAGACCTGCCAGCTTATACATGCCAGTAAGGATCTAACCCACACGTCCTACTTTCTGGCCACTAACTGCCTCCATCTGACCACCTTCTGCCTGCAGTACAAACCAAGCCTTGTAGCCTGTATTTGCATTCTTCTGGCCTGTCAATGGTCAAATTGGGAAATACCAAAATCAAGCGAAGGAAAAGAATGGTACTATTATGTAGACAAAAATATTACCTTGCAAATGCTGGAAGAATGCATACAAGAATTTCTAAACATCTTGGATAAAACCCCAAGCAAGCTGAAGAAAATAATGGAAAATAAAAAGGCTGCAGGAACAAAGCGCACTATCAAAGATGAATTACCGAGTGAGGCCCCGCCAATGAAACGCCAGCGACTTGAAAATATCTCTCCTGCTGCAACTATGGCTGGTTCTAGTTTGGGAGGAAAATCACATGTGAACAGGGGCCTACCTATACCAACCGGTCATGAACAAAAGATGCATTCACAACAACAATGTAGTAGTTCCGTCTTTCTCACCTCTTCTGGAACAGTTAACAAGGTGCAGCAGCAACAGCCTTCTTCTCAGGCACCCATTTCATGCATCACTAAATCCCACCAAGTAGAGCACATAAAAAGACTATTGTCAGACAGTGGATCATTGCAAATGGCAGAAGAGTTGCAGACAAAAAGGACAAAACCAAATTCCATGCATGTCAAAGCTTTTTTGAATCAGAAGGAGTTGGACCATGAAAATGAAAATGTACAGCCACAAGAAAATAGACATCAACATGTTTTTAAAGTTCCAAACATTCCTACAAAGCGGGAGCCTGTGCCAAATATTCAATTTAAAATGGGGATTTCTTCAAATGTTAATACAATCAACAATCTTAAATGTGCATAAATTCAAACAAGACTTGGTGCTTTTGAATCTGTGATGTCTTTTTCCTAGTGGAACAATTTGCAAATATTTTTGACAGAAAATGTTTCCCAATAAACGTATAGCTGCATAAAGCTATTGTAATATATTAACCTATGTTTCACTGAGAGATATGGCCTTGTCTTGCCTCATAACCACAGACGTGAATCTACTTTGATATAGGACTTCAATAGGATTTTCGCATTGCTAACCAATTCTGGACAAATTTGACTGATGTAAAGATTCAAATTGTTATTATCCAGCTGTCCTCTCCTTTCTTGGGCAGTAATCATTGATACCCTAATTTCACCATGTTGACTTTCAGGCAATTTTAATGTTTCACTGTGTTGTTATTTAGAAGTAGATCAATTGCAGAGTCTACTCTATCATGTGACTGTGGGAATCAGGACAGTTTCTAAAAAAATTCCACTAAAATATTAATGCAAAGAAACTATCATGATAGCACAACCTATATACACAGTGCTTCATACGCACCATAAACATTTGTGAACGAATTCTTTCATTTCGTTTTTCAATGGATGAGAGACTTTTATCCCCTAAAACTCTCAGATGTATGATAGATCCTATATAAGCTTTTGATATCAACATATTCATTCAAATGAAAATAACATTTTCCATTGGATTTTATATTCAGTTATCCTGAAATAGCTTTGTGATTTGCACTGCATCAACTTTAGCTTCAAATTAGTGCCTCTCAAAATATTTAGGTATCAACCAACCTTAATAGGTAATTTAGCTTGTAAGAGAAGACAATATTCCATGTAAATATTTACGATAAACTATTCAGATTTTGATACACACTTCTGTGCAGTATTAATATTTCACGTAAATTTTGTATGCATATTATTAAGATTGCTATACACTTGTGTATTCTAAGAAATTATAATACACTTTTGAAAGAAAGATAATTAAAATCTATTTAAAAGTTTGAATAGCTTTCTTTTTATGGTGTACATTTATTAAAAAAATCCTCTATAGGCAAATAAATCACCCACCAAATAGGAATGCAGATTTAGTACTGTAATGTATATAATTACATTTCAATTCCATAATTTCCTATACGTAAAACCTGTTTTGAGATACCACTCGTTCTGCCAACAAAAATTAGTCTCTTAGATGCAAAGAAAACTGAAAAAGGATGACAGAATTTGCTTTTTAAGAGGATTTCCTCAAGTTCAAAATTGGGGTATAGCTGTGATTTTTATTGCAAAAATTATGGCTTTATTCCCTAACTGGTACAAAATTGCACCTACGATATCAGAGTTCTCTGACTTTTTCACACTGGCAAACACTGACATGTCCTAGACAAGTCACTTAGAAATTTTCACTACCAGTAATTTTATTTGTCTCAGATGTCAGGCTCAGCATTAATATTCAAAATATTCTGAACTCATTTCAAATTTAAGATTAAAAACTTAATTCAGGGATATATAAATATGTCAATTAAAAATCTGAAACCCAAATCACCTGTAACTGCCTTTGACCTTATCACATATAACAATTCTTCTCCCCAATGATACAGAAACATCCTCCTTAGTGATACAGATTCCCTGCAGTGACATTTGCCTCAGTGCAACAAAATGATTACCTTTCCTCATAAGCTTATGTAGCTTCCTGAATAAAACTGATATTTCTTAATTTCTTCTAGTCTTCTTCAGCTTTCAGTATCAACTGTCAAACACCACCTTGTTGTACCACAAGTTGTCAATTTTGCCAGTCGTTTAGTGAACTCAATTCCTGTGGATGTAAGAAAAATATATAACTTTAAAAATTAAAATATCAATTGGAAATATCATGAAAGTAGAAATGGTATCACAAAATATTTGACTGAAGATGCAGAATATTTTAGCAATGATCTCATCAAATGACTCTGGCAGACTATTCCAGAATATTATGATGGTGGGCTATAGTGATGATGATGGTTCATTTGGCTGCTCAGAGACCCTCCACGTTAAGTTGTAAAACTCGTAGAGCCAGTCCAATGACTTGAAAGTCAGATGGCATTGGCACATTGAGGGCTGCTCTTGTAACCAGGATTCATTGCTGAATCCAAGAGAGCTGCAGCTCCTGGAGACGTCAGACTAATGGACTCCCACACAGGGGTTTGTTCTTTCACCAAGTCTGTTCAATGTTTCAATGACTTGTGCAAGTTTATGTATGCAGATGACATTGCTCTCAGGCCCCAAAGTTGCTCATTTACTGAGCTTGAGGAGGTACTGAACAAGGATCTGGAGGAAATGATGCACTTCTTCAAGAAATGGCATCTACAGCTGAGCACAACAAAGACAATCTCCAGCGTCTTCCACCTTGACAATGCAAATGCGAACCCTGAGCTTTGCATCCTCCTCAATGGGCAGCACATAAAACACAACCTGATACCAACATACGCTGGTGTGACTTTGGACAGATCACTGACATTCTACAAGCACCTGAAAAAAACTGCAACAAAACCTAGCACTCAAAACAACCTACTCCGCAAACTGGCTGCCTCAACCTGAGACGCTAGTGCTCAGACACTCATTGTATCAGCACTGGCCCTCTGTTATTCGACAGCCAAGTATTGCGCTCCTGACTGGGCTTGATCGTACCATACCAAATTAATCGACGTCCAGCTCAACACAACAATGCACATAAACTCTAAACACTACGTCCTAACTCCTTTACAATGGCTACCAGTACTCAGCAACATTCTTCCTCCACATCTCCGTCGCTAGGAAATAACTATAAAATTCCTGGCAAAGGTCTATGCCAGTTAGAAACTTCCACTAGACGTGGACATCACTTCAAATCCAGCAAGCCACTTGGCTTTCAGACATCCAATCTGGTTAGGTCCGTTGTCAGAGAATATGACAGCTATTTTGCATGGAGTGATGAGTGGTCTTCAACAGATGTTGTAAACCACTCCTTTGTAGCTGAGCCATCTGTCTGCCCTCGTGGCTTCAACCTTCCACGACATCTGTGGACCATGCTGAACCGTTTCCAGACAGGACAATGGCATGGTACTGTCAACCTTATACGATGGGGCCAGGCAACTGGCTCTTCCTGTAGCTCTGGAGCTCTGCAGACCATGTCACACACTGTGTACAACTGCCCACTGACAAAGTTCCCCAGTGGACTGCAGGCTCTGCACCTTGCTGATGATACTGCTGTTAAATGGCTGGGCATGTACTGCACATGATAAATAATAAATAATAATTCTAGATATTAAAATGGGGGGTGGGTGAGAAAGGCATATCCTGTGATTGAAAATGCTTTTGTGGTTATCGTTTTAAATACAGTGTTGTTTTACTGTAACAGTTCATTCATTTCTTAATATAACTGGTTGGGTGGTCCTAGGTATTTGAAACACATACTCCTTAATTCACATTCAAATTAGTTTGGGAAATGATAGCACTTAAGTAACACCATTAAGTAAGAACATTTCAAAGGTTTCCTAAGTTTAAGTGGCAACCAATTAAACAACTAATCCTGTGAGCACGAGTACTATTCTCCAACTGAACAAAATTCAAATTCATATAAGATATGTAACTAGCCAAAACAGTGTATACCCCTCAGTGATCTGTTTGGATGCAGCTGAAAGACACTGAAGCAATCAGATTTCTAGGGGACACTTACTTTGAAAGATAGTTGAAAATAATCATACAGACCTACACAAAAAAATAACATGCTGGACACAGGTTGAAACTTCCACATACAAGTTCATCTTTCAGTCAGGGAAAGTAGCTTCATGGTTGTTGGCCAAAATTTTTTCTACCTATCCCTTTATCTCTCTGCATACATGTATACATATCTGCCTCTGCTGGTCCAACTATATCTACTTCTAACTCTTTCTAATCAACATATCTAAGTGATGTCAAAGGAATATATACATGATAACCTGACTTTGAGAAGTTAAAACAGATTTAGTATCGTTGAAAATCGGGCTGAATGTGCCAAAAGTGTAACACTAAAAGGAATCATCCCCATTCAGCACAGCTTACAAATCAATGGGTAATACATAAACAGTGATAGAAAGGATGCAAAATCTGAGTACAAGTTAGATCTAAACATCTAATAGTATCAAAAGAATGATAATGGTCCATATGGACAAAGTATGTTCAGTACAAGACTCACATAACCATTTGTACCAGCATCCAGATTTATGCTACTATATTTTGTTACTGTTGGCGAGACAATCCCCAAGGTCCAATATTTGCAGTTGTATCTGACAACATTTTTAAAATAAATAGTGTTTAACTGAACTACAACTACACCAAGTTGATAAAACATATGTACCATGTACGAAATCATGAAAATAATACAAGAGCACAGGAAGGATTAGTTCCATGCAATTGTGTCACCCTCTATAAAACAGTAATTATTCTTGTTATTATTCTTATTATTCTTAGAATAACTAATTATCCCACTAGTGTCAGTTAAAATAAAGAAACAAAATACCATTTCTACTATTGTTACCCATTAAGAATACATTAATATGCAAGAAATTCAGTGCAAAACAAATAGTATTCCAAAATTTGTAACCAATGTTGAGTTCTATGTATCTAAATTGAATTATACCTCATCTCTGAAAGTATTCTGAAACTGCCTGATGCAAAAGTACAGGTAAGTCAGTCACAACCCAAGCCAAGTGAGAACCCAAGCTGAGTGAAAATCCTAGCTGAGTGAGAACCCAAGCTGAGTGAGAACCCAAGCTAAGACAGTGGCAAGTACTAGGTCTTATAATTGCAGGCTGAACTATTTATACTGGTAACTTACCTTACATCCCCACATAAGTCAGGTTCCTTTTCCTTGTTTAAGGTGATCTGGTTTGATAATCTGCAAATTACACATTGTAAGCAGTTACAGTCTCGGACCCATAGAAAATGGATGGAAAAAGATGGATTTTTACAAAGGATCAACTTGTCAACACCCCGAGCGAAAAAATGGGATACATGCCACCAAAGAACTCTTCTACAGACAGCTGACTGCCAGCTTAATCCAAGATATGGGATGTAAACTTGCACTAACTCAGCAATGTATCAATACTGCCATCATCTACATGCACAGATTCTACATGTTCCATTCCTTTACACGCTTTCCACAACAACAGATGGCCCAAGCTTGTATATTCCTGGCAGCCAAAACAGAGGACCAATGGAGAAAAGTTGAACATGTGGTCCGAGCAGCTAATGGATGGCTGCATCAAGCAATTGATGTAAAAAATGAGGCCTACCTAAAGCAAGCCAATACCCTGGTCAGCAATGAGGAAATCTTGCTGCAGACTCTAGGTTTTGAGGTTACAGTGATTCATGCCCAGAATATTCTTCTCAAGACCTGCCAGCTTATACATGCCAGTAAGGATCTAACCCACACGTCCTACTTTCTGGCCACTAACTGCCTCCATCTGACCACCTTCTGCCTGCAGTACAAACCAAGCCTTGTAGCCTGTATTTGCATTCTTCTGGCCTGTCAATGGTCAAATTGGGAAATACCAAAATCAAGCGAAGGAAAAGAATGGTACTATTATGTAGACAAAAATATTACCTTGCAAATGCTGGAAGAATGCATACAAGAATTTCTAAACATCTTGGATAAAACCCCAAGCAAGCTGAAGAAAATAATGGAAAATAAAAAGGCTGCAGGAACAAAGCGCACTATCAAAGATGAATTACCGAGTGAGGCCCCGCCAATGAAACGCCAGCGACTTGAAAATATCTCTCCTGCTGCAACTATGGCTGGTTCTAGTTTGGGAGGAAAATCACATGTGAACAGGGGCCTACCTATACCAACCGGTCATGAACAAAAGATGCATTCACAACAACAATGTAGTAGTTCCGTCTTTCTCACCTCTTCTGGAACAGTTAACAAGGTGCAGCAGCAACAGCCTTCTTCTCAGGCACCCATTTCATGCATCACTAAATCCCACCAAGTAGAGCACATAAAAAGACTATTGTCAGACAGTGGATCATTGCAAATGGCAGAAGAGTTGCAGACTAAAAGGACAAAACCAAATTCCATGCATGTCAAAGCTTTTTTGAATCAGAAGGAGTTGGACCATGAAAATGAAAATGTACAGCCACAAGAAAATAGACATCAACATGTTTTTAAAGTTCCAAACATTCCTACAAAGTGGGAGCCTGTGCCAAATATTCAATTTAAAATGGGGATTTCTTCAAATGTTAATACAATCAACAATCTTAAATGTGCATAAATTCAAACAAGACTTGGTGCTTTTGAATCTGTGATGTCTTTTTCCTAGTGGAACAATTTGCAAATATTTTTGACAGAAAATGTTTCCCAATAAACGTATAGCTGCATAAAGCTATTGTAATATATTAACCTATGTTTCACTGAGAGATATGGCCTTGTCTTGCCTCATAACCACAGACGTGAATCTACTTTGATATAGGACTTCAATAGGATTTTCGCATTGCTAACCAATTCTGGACAAATTTGACTGATGTAAAGATTCAAATTGTTATTATCCAGCTGTCCTCTCCTTTCTTGGGCAGTAATCATTGATACCCTAATTTCACCATGTTGACTTTCAGGCAATTTTAATGTTTCACTGTGTTGTTATTTAAAGTAGATCAATTGCAGAGTCTACTCTATCATGTGACTGTGGGAATCAGGACAGTTTCTAAAAAAATTCCACTAAAATATTAATGCAAAGAAACTATCATGATAGCACAACCTATATACACAGTGCTTCATACGCACCATAAACATTTGTGAACGAATTCTTTCATTTCGTTTTTCAATGGATGAGAGACTTTTATCCCCTAAAACTCTCAGATGTATGATAGATCCTATATAAGCTTTTGATATCAAGATATTCATTCAAATGAAAATAACATTTTCCATTGGATTTTATATTCAGTTATCCTGAAATAGCTTTGTGATTTGCACTGCATCAACTTTAGCTTCAAATTAGTGCCTCTCAAAATATTTAGGTATCAACCAACCTTAATAGGTAATTTAGCTTGTAAGAGAAGACAATATTCCATGTAAATATTTACGATTAACTATTCAGATTTTGATACACACTTCTGTGCAGTATTAATAATTCACGTAAATTTTGTATGCATATTATTAAGATTGCTATACACTTGTGTATTCTAAGAAATTATAATACACTTTTGAAAGAAAGATAATTAAAATCTATTTAAAAGTTTGAATAGCTTTCTTTTTATGGTGTACATTTATTAAAAAAATCCTCTATAGGCAAATAAATCACCCACCAAATAGGAATGCAGATTTAGTACTGTAATGTATATAATTACATTTCAATTCCATAATTTCCTATACGTAAAACCTGTTTTGAGATACCACTCGTTCTGCCAACAAAAATTAGTCTCTTAGATGCAAAGAAAACTGAAAAAGGATGACAGAATTTGCTTTTTAAGAGGATTTCCTCAAGTTCAAAATTGGGGTATAGCTGTGATTTTTATTGCAAAATTATGGCTTTATTCCCTAACTGGTACAAAATTGCACCTACGATATCAGAGTTCTCTGACTTTTTCACACTGGCAAACACTGACATGTCCTAGACAAGTCACTTAGAAATTTTCACTACCAGTAATTTTATTTGTCTCAGATGTCAGGCTCAGCATTAATATTCAAAATATTCTGAACTCATTTCAAATTTAAGATTAAAAACTTAATTCAGGGATATATAAATATGTCAATTAAAAATCTGAAACCCAAATCACCTGTAACTGCCTTTGACCTTATCACATATAACAATTCTTCTCCCCAATGATACAGAAACATCCTCCTTAGTGATACAGATTCCCTGCAGTGACATTTGCCTCAGTGCAACAAAATGATTACCTTTCCTCATAAGCTTATGTAGCTTCCTGAATAAAACTGATATTTCTTAATTTCTTCTAGTCTTCTTCAGCTTTCAGTATCAACTGTCAAACACCACCTTGTTGTACCACAAGTTGTCAATTTTGCCAGTCGTTTAGTGAACTCAATTCCTGTGGATGTAAGAAAAATATATAACTTTAAAAATTAAAATATCAATTGGAAATATCATGAAAGTAGAAATGGTATCACAAAATATTTGACTGAAGATGCAGAATATTTTAGCAATGATCTCATCAAATGACTCTGGCAGACTATTCCAGAATATTATGATGGTGGGCTATAGTGATGATGATGGTTCATTTGGCTGCTCAGAGACCCTCCACGTTAAGTTGTAAAACTCGTAGAGCCAGTCCAATGACTTGAAAGTCAGATGGCATTGGCACATTGAGGGCTGCTCTTGTAACCAGGATTCATTGCTGAATCCAAGAGAGCTGCAGCTCCTGGAGACGTCAGACTAATGGACTCCCACACAGGGGTTTGTTCTTTCACCAAGTCTGTTCAATGTTTCAATGACTTGTGCAAGTTTATGTATGCAGATGACATTGCTCTCAGGCCCCAAAGTTGCTCATTTACTGAGCTTGAGGAGGTACTGAACAAGGATCTGGAGGAAATGATGCACTTCTTCAAGAAATGGCATCTACAGCTGAGCACAACAAAGACAATCTCCAGCGTCTTCCACCTTGACAATGCAAATGCGAACCCTGAGCTTTGCATCCTCCTCAATGGGCAGCACATAAAACACAACCTGATACCAACATACGCTGGTGTGACTTTGGACAGATCACTGACATTCTACAAGCACCTGAAAAAAACTGCAACAAAACCTAGCACTCAAAACAACCTACTCCGCAAACTGGCTGCCTCAACCTGAGACGCTAGTGCTCAGACACTCATTGTATCAGCACTGGCCCTCTGTTATTCGACAGCCAAGTATTGCGCTCCTGACTGGGCTTGATCGTACCATACCAAATTAATCGACGTCCAGCTCAACACAACAATGCACATAAACTCTAAACACTACGTCCTAACTCCTTTACAATGGCTACCAGTACTCAGCAACATTCTTCCTCCACATCTCCGTCGCTAGGAAATAACTATAAAATTCCTGGCAAAGGTCTATGCCAGTTAGAAACTTCCACTAGACGTGGACATCACTTCAAATCCAGCAAGCCACTTGGCTTTCAGACATCCAATCTGGTTAGGTCCGTTGTCAGAGAATATGACAGCTATTTTGCATGGAGTGATGAGTGGTCTTCAACAGATGTTGTAAACCACTCCTTTGTAGCTGAGCCATCTGTCTGCCCTCGTGGCTTCAACCTTCCACGACATCTGTGGACCATGCTGAACCGTTTCCAGACAGGACAATGGCATGGTACTGTCAACCTTATACGATGGGGCCAGGCAACTGGCTCTTCCTGTAGCTCTGGAGCTCTGCAGACCATGTCACACACTGTGTACAACTGCCCACTGACAAAGTTCCCCAGTGGACTGCAGGCTCTGCACCTTGCTGATGATACTGCTGTTAAATGGCTGGGTATGTACTGCACATGATAAATAATAAATAATAATTCTAGATATTAAAATGGGGGGAGGGGTGAGAAAGGCATATCCTGTGATTGAAAATGTTTTTGTGGTTATCGTTTTAAATACAGTGTTGTTTTACTGTAACAGTTCATTCATTTCTTAATATAACTGGTTGGGTGGGCCTAGGTATTTGAAACACATACTCCTTAATTCACATTCAAATTAGTTTGGGAAATGATAGCACTTAAGTAACACCATTAAGTAAGAACATTTCAAAGGTTTCCTAAGTTTAAGTGGCAACCTATTAAACAACTAATCCTGTGAGCATGAGTACTATTCTCCAACTGAACAAAATTCAAAGTCATATAAGATATGTAACTAGCCAAAACAGTGTATACCCCTCAGTGATCTGTTTGGATGCAGCTGAAAGACATTGATGCAATCAGATTTCTGGGGACACTTACTTTGAAAGATAGTTGAAAATAATCATACAGACCTACACAAAAAAATAACATGCTGGACACAGGTTGAAACTTCCACATACAAGTTCATCTTTCAGTCAGGGAAAGTAGCTTCATGGTTGTTGGCCAAAATTTTTTCTACCTATCCCTTTATCTCTCTGCATACATGTATACATATCTGCCTCTGCTGTTCCAACTATATCTACTTCTAACTCTTTCTAATCTACATATCTAAGTGATGTCAAAGGAATATATACATGATAACCTGACTTTGAGAAGTTAAAACAGATTTAGTATCGTTGAAAATCGGGCTGAATGTGCCAAAAGTGTAACACTAAAAGGAATCATCTCCATGCAGCACAGCTTACAAATCAATGGGTAATACATAAACAGTGATAGAAAGGATGCAAAATCTGAGTACAAGTTAGATCTAAACATCTGATAGTATCAAAAGAATGATAATGGTCCATATGGACAAAGTATGTTCAGTACAAGGCTCACATAACCATTTGTACCAGCATCCAGATTTATGCTACTATATTTTGTTACTGTTGGCGAGACAATCCCCAAGGTCCAATGTTTGCAGTTGTACCTGACAACATTTTTAAAATAAATAGTGTTTAACTGAACTACAACTACACCAAGTTGATAAAACATATGTACCATGTACGAAATCATGAAAATAATACAAGAGCACAGGAAGGATTAGTTCCATGCAATTGTGTCACCCTCTATAAAACAGTAATTATTCTTGTTATTATTCTTATTATTCTTAGAATAACTAATTATCCCACTAGTGTCAGTTAAAATAAAGAAACAAAATACCATTTCTACTATTGTTACCCATTAAGAATACATTAATATGCAAGAAATTCAGTGCAAAACAAATAGTATTCCAAAATTTGTAACCAATGTTGAGTTCTATGTATCTCAATTGAATTATACCTCATCTCTGAAAGTATTCTGAAACTGCCTGATGCAAAAGTACAGGTAAGTCAGTCACAACCCAAGCCAAGTGAGAACCCAAGCTGAGTGAAAATCCTAGCTGAGTGAGAACCCAAGCTGAGTGAGAACCCAAGCTAAGACAGTGGCAAGTACTAGGTCTTATAATTGCAGGCTGAACTATTTATACTGGTAACTTACCTTACATCCCCACATAAGTCAGGTTCCTTTTCCTTGTTTAAGGTGATCTGGTTTGATAATCTGCAAATTACACATTGTAAGCAGTTACAGTCTCGGACCCATAGAAAATGGATGGAAAAAGATGGATTTTTACAAAGGATCAACTTGTCAACACCCCGAGCCGAAAAAATGGGATACATGCCACCAAAGAACTCTTCTACAGACAGCTGACTGCCAGCTTAATCCAAGATATGGGATGTAAACTTGCACTAACTCAGCAATGTATCAATACTGCCATCATCTACATGCACAGATTCTACATGTTCCATTCCTTTACACGCTTTCCACAACAACAGATGGCCCAAGCTTGTATATTCCTGGCAGCCAAAACAGAGGACCAATGGAGAAAAGTTGAACATGTGGTCCGAGCAGCTAATGGATGGCTGCATCAAGCAATTGATGTAAAAAATGAGGCCTACCTAAAGCAAGCCAATACCCTGGTCAGCAATGAGGAAATCTTGCTGCAGACTCTAGGTTTTGAGGTTACAGTGATTCATGCCCAGAATATTCTTCTCAAGACCTGCCAGCTTATACATGCCAGTAAGGATCTAACCCACACGTCCTACTTTCTGGCCACTAACTGCCTCCATCTGACCACCTTCTGCCTGCAGTACAAACCAAGCCTTGTAGCCTGTATTTGCATTCTTCTGGCCTGTCAATGGTCAAATTGGGAAATACCAAAATCAAGCGAAGGAAAAGAATGGTACTATTATGTAGACAAAAATATTACCTTGCAAATGCTGGAAGAATGCATACAAGAATTTCTAAACATCTTGGATAAAACCCCAAGCAAGCTGAAGAAAATAATGGAAAATAAAAAGGCTGCAGGAACAAAGCGCACTATCAAAGATGAATTACCGAGTGAGGCCCCGCCAATGAAACGCCAGCGACTTGAAAATATCTCTCCTGCTGCAACTATGGCTGGTTCTAGTTTGGGAGGAAAATCACATGTGAACAGGGGCCTACCTATACCAACCGGTCATGAACAAAAGATGCATTCACAACAACAATGTAGTAGTTCCGTCTTTCTCACCTCTTCTGGAACAGTTAACAAGGTGCAGCAGCAACAGCCTTCTTCTCAGGCACCCATTTCATGCATCACTAAATCCCACCAAGTAGAGCACATAAAAAGACTATTGTCAGACAGTGGATCATTGCAAATGGCAGAAGAGTTGCAGACAAAAAGGACAAAACCAAATTCCATGCATGTCAAAGCTTTTTTGAATCAGAAGGAGTTGGACCATGAAAATGAAAATGTACAGCCACAAGAAAATAGACATCAACATGTTTTTAAAGTTCCAAACATTCCTACAAAGTGGGAGCCTGTGCCAAATATTCAATTTAAAATGGGGATTTCTTCAAATGTTAATACAATCAACAATCTTAAATGTGCATAAATTCAAACAAGACTTGGTGCTTTTGAATCTGTGATGTCTTTTTCCTAGTGGAACAATTTGCAAATATTTTTGACAGAAAATGTTTCCCAATAAACGTATAGCTGCATAAAGCTATTGTAATATATTAACCTATGTTTCACTGAGAGATATGGCCTTGTCTTGCCTCATAACCACAGACGTGAATCTACTTTGATATAGGACTTCAATAGGATTTTCGCATTGCTAACCAATTCTGGACAAATTTGACTGATGTAAAGATTCAAATTGTTATTATCCAGCTGTCCTCTCCTTTCTTGGGCAGTAATCATTGATACCCTAATTTCACCATGTTGACTTTCAGGCAATTTTAATGTTTCACTGTGTTGTTATTTAGAAGTAGATCAATTGCAGAGTCTACTCTATCATGTGACTGTGGGAATCAGGACAGTTTCTAAAAAAATTCCACTAAAATATTAATGCAAAGAAACTATCATGATAGCACAACCTATATACACAGTGCTTCATACGCACCATAAACATTTGTGAACGAATTCTTTCATTTCGTTTTTCAATGGATGAGAGACTTTTATCCCCTAAAACTCTCAGATGTATGATAGATCCTATATAAGCTTTTGATATCAAGATATTCATTCAAATGAAAATAACATTTTCCATTGGATTTTATATTCAGTTATCCTGAAATAGCTTTGTGATTTGCACTGCATCAACTTTAGCTTCAAATTAGTGCCTCTCAAAATATTTAGGTATCAACCAACCTTAATAGGTAATTTAGCTTGTAAGAGAAGACAATATTCCATGTAAATATTTACGATTAACTATTCAGATTTTGATACACACTTCTGTGCAGTATTAATATTTCACGTAAATTTTGTATGCATATTATTAAGATTGCTATACACTTGTGTATTCTAAGAAATTATAATACACTTTTGAAAGAAAGATAATTAAAATCTATTTAAAAGTTTGAATAGCTTTCTTTTTATGGTGTACATTTATTAAAAAAATCCTCTATAGGCAAATAAATCACCCACCAAATAGGAATGCAGATTTAGTACTGTAATGTATATAATTACATTTCAATTCCATAATTTCCTATACGTAAAACCTGTTTTGAGATACCACTCGTTCTGCCAACAAAAATTAGTCTCTTAGATGCAAAGAAAACTGAAAAAGGATGACAGAATTTGCTTTTTAAGAGGATTTCCTCAAGTTCAAAATTGGGGTATAGCTGTGATTTTTATTGCAAAATTATGGCTTTATTCCCTAACTGGTACAAAATTGCACCTACGATATCAGAGTTCTCTGACTTTTTCACACTGGCAAACACTGACATGTCCTAGACAAGTCACTTAGAAATTTTCACTACCAGTAATTTTATTTGTCTCAGATGTCAGGCTCAGCATTAATATTCAAAATATTCTGAACTCATTTCAAATTTAAGATTAAAAACTTAATTCAGGGATATATAAATATGTCAATTAAAAATCTGAAACCCAAATCACCTGTAACTGCCTTTGACCTTATCACATATAACAATTCTTCTCCCCAATGATACAGAAACATCCTCCTTAGTGATACAGATTCCCTGCAGTGACATTTGCCTCAGTGCAACAAAATGATTACCTTTCCTCATAAGCTTATGTAGCTTCCTGAATAAAACTGATATTTCTTAATTTCTTCTAGTCTTCTTCAGCTTTCAGTATCAACTGTCAAACACCATCTTGTTGTACCACAAGTTGTCAATTTTGCCAGTTGTTTAGTGAACTCAATTCCTGTGGATGTAAGAAAAATATATAACTTTAAAAATTAAAATATCAATTGGAAATATCATGAAAGTAGAAATGGTATCACAAAATATTTGACTGAAGATGCAGAATATTTTAGCAATGATCTCATCAAATGACTCTGGCAGACTATTCCAGAATATTATGATGGTGGGCTATAGTGATGATGATGGTTCATTTGGCTGCTCAGAGACCCTCCACGTTAAGTTGTAAAACTCGTAGAGCCAGTCCAATGACTTGAAAGTCAGATGGCATTGGCACATTGAGGGCTGCTCTTGTAACCAGGATTCATTGCTGAATCCAAGAGAGCTGCAGCTCCTGGAGACGTCAGACTAATGGACTCCCACACAGGGGTTTGTTCTTTCACCAAGTCTGTTCAATGTTTCAATGACTTGTGCAAGTTTATGTATGCAGATGACATTGCTCTCAGGCCCCAAAGTTGCTCATTTACTGAGCTTGAGGAGGTACTGAACAAGGATCTGGAGGAAATGATGCACTTCTTCAAGAAATGGCATCTACAGCTGAGCACAACAAAGACAATCTCCAGCGTCTTCCACCTTGACAATGCAAATGCGAACCCTGAGCTTTGCATCCTCCTCAATGGGCAGCACATAAAACACAACCTGATACCAACATACGCTGGTGTGACTTTGGACAGATCACTGACATTCTACAAGCACCTGAAAAAAACTGCAACAAAACCTAGCACTCAAAACAACCTACTCCGCAAACTGGCTGCCTCAACCTGAGACGCTAGTGCTCAGACACTCATTGTATCAGCACTGGCCCTCTGTTATTCGACAGCCAAGTATTGCGCTCCTGACTGGGCTTGATCGTACCATACCAAATTAATCGACGTCCAGCTCAACACAACAATGCACATAAACTCTAAACACTACGTCCTAACTCCTTTACAATGGCTACCAGTACTCAGCAACATTCTTCCTCCACATCTCCGTCACTAGGAAATAACTATAAAATTCCTGGCAAAGGTCTATGCCAGTTAGAAACTTCCACTAGACGTGGACATCACTTCAAATCCAGCAAGCCACTTGGCTTTCAGACATCCAATCTGGTTAGGTCCGTTGTCAGAGAATATGACAGCTATTTTGCATGGAGTGATGAGTGGTCTTCAACAGATGTTGTAAACCACTCCTTTGTAGCTGAGCCATCTGTCTGCCCTCGTGGCTTCAACCTTCCACGACATCTGTGGACCATGCTGAACCGTTTCCAGACAGGACAATGGCATGGTACTGTCAACCTTATACGATGGGGCCAGGCAACTGGCTCTTCCTGTAGCTCTGGAGCTCTGCAGACCATGTCACACACTGTGTACAACTGCCCACTGACAAAGTTCCCCAGTGGACTGCAGGCTCTGCACCTTGCTGATGATACTGCTGTTAAATGGCTGGGCATGTACTGCACATGATAAATAATAAATAATAATTCTAGATATTAAAATGGGGGGGGGTGAGAAAGGCATATCCTGTGATTGAAAATGTTTTTGTGGTTATCGTTTTAAATACAGTGTTGTTTTACTGTAACAGTTCATTCATTTCTTAATATAACTGGTTGGGTGGGCCTAGGTATTTGAAACACATACTCCTTAATTCACATTCAAATTAGTTTGGGAAATGATAGCACTTAAGTAACACCATTAAGTAAGAACATTTCAAAGGTTTCCTAAGTTTAAGTGGCAACCTATTAAACAACTAATCCTGTGAGCATGAGTACTATTCTCCAACTGAACAAAATTCAAAGTCATATAAGATATGTAACTAGCCAAAACAGTGTATACCCCTCAGTGATCTGTTTGGATGCAGTTGAAAGACATTGATGCAATCAGATTTCTGGGGACACTTACTTTGAAAGATAGTTGAAAATAATCATACAGACCTACACAAAAAAATAACATGCTGGACACAGGTTGAAACTTCCACATACAAGTTCATCTTTCAGTCAGGGAAAGTAGCTTCATGGTTGTTGGCCAAAATTTTTTCTACCTATCCCTTTATCTCTCTGCATACATGTATACATATCTGCCTTGCTGTTCCAACTATATCTACTTCTAACTCTTTCTAATCTACATATCTAAGTGATGTCAAAGGAATATATACATGATAACCTGACTTTGAGAAGTTAAAACAGATTTAGTATCGTTGAAAATCGGGCTGAATGTGCCAAAAGTGTAACACTAAAAGGAATCATCTCCATGCAGCACAGCTTACAAATCAATGGGTAATACATAAACAGTGATAGAAAGGATGCAAAATCTGAGTACAAGTTAGATCTAAACATCTGATAGTATCAAAAGAATGATAATGGTCCATATGGACAAAGTATGTTCAGTACAAGGCTCACATAACCATTTGTACCAGCATCCAGATTTATGCTACTATATTTTGTTACTGTTGGCGAGACAATCCCCAAGGTCCAATGTTTGCAGTTGTACCTGACAACATTTTTAAAATAAATAGTGTTTAACTGAACTACAACTACACCAAGTTGATAAAACATATGTACCATGTACGAAATCATGAAAATAATACAAGAGCACAGGAAGGATTAGTTCCATGCAATTGTGTCACCCTCTATAAAACAGTAATTATTCTTGTTATTATTCTTATTATTCTTAGAATAACTAATTATCCCACTAGTGTCAGTTAAAATAAAGAAACAAAATACCATTTCTACTATTGTTACCCATTAAGAATACATTAATATGCAAGAAATTCAGTGCAAAACAAATAGTATTCCAAAATTTGTAACCAATGTTGAGTTCTATGTATCTCAATTGAATTATACCTCATCTCTGAAAGTATTCTGAAACTGCCTGATGCAAAAGTACAGGTAAGTTAGTCACAACCCAAGCCAAGTGAGAACCCAAGCTGAGTGAAAATCCTAGGTGAGTGAGAACCCAAGCTGAGTGAGAACCCAAGCTAAGACAGTGGCAAGTACTAGGTCTTATAATTGCAGGCTGAACTATTTATACTGGTAACTTACCTTACATCCCCACATAAGTCAGGTTCCTTTTCCTTGTTTAAGGTGATCTGGTTTGATAATCTGCAAATTACACATTGTAAGCAGTTACAGTCTCGGACCCATAGAAAATGGATGGAAAAAGATGGATTTTTACAAAGGATCAACTTGTCAACACCCCGAGCCGAAAAAATGGGATACATGCCACCAAAGAACTCTTCTACAGACAGCTGACTGCCAGCTTAATCCAAGATATGGGATGTAAACTTGCACTAACTCAGCAATGTATCAATACTGCCATCATCTACATGCACAGATTCTACATGTTCCATTCCTTTACACGCTTTCCACAACAACAGATGGCCCAAGCTTGTATATTCCTGGCAGCCAAAACAGAGGACCAATGGAGAAAAGTTGAACATGTGGTCCGAGCAGCTAATGGATGGCTGCATCAAGCAATTGATGTAAAAAATGAGGCCTACCTAAAGCAAGCCAATACCCTGGTCAGCAATGAGGAAATCTTGCTGCAGACTCTAGGTTTTGAGGTTACAGTGATTCATGCCCAGAATATTCTTCTCAAGACCTGCCAGCTTATACATGCCAGTAAGGATCTAACCCACACGTCCTACTTTCTGGCCACTAACTGCCTCCATCTGACCACCTTCTGCCTGCAGTACAAACCAAGCCTTGTAGCCTGTATTTGCATTCTTCTGGCCTGTCAATGGTCAAATTGGGAAATACCAAAATCAAGCGAAGGAAAAGAATGGTACTATTATGTAGACAAAAATATTACCTTGCAAATGCTGGAAGAATGCATACAAGAATTTCTAAACATCTTGGATAAAACCCCAAGCAAGCTGAAGAAAATAATGGAAAATAAAAAGGCTGCAGGAACAAAGCGCACTATCAAAGATGAATTACCGAGTGAGGCCCCGCCAATGAAACGCCAGCGACTTGAAAATATCTCTCCTGCTGCAACTATGGCTGGTTCTAGTTTGGGAGGAAAATCACATGTGAACAGGGGCCTACCTATACCAACCGGTCATGAACAAAAGATGCATTCACAACAACAATGTAGTAGTTCCGTCTTTCTCACCTCTTCTGGAACAGTTAACAAGGTGCAGCAGCAACAGCCTTCTTCTCAGGCACCCATTTCATGCATCACTAAATCCCACCAAGTAGAGCACATAAAAAGACTATTGTCAGACAGTGGATCATTGCAAATGGCAGAAGAGTTGCAGACAAAAAGGACAAAACCAAATTCCATGCATGTCAAAGCTTTTTTGAATCAGAAGGAGTTGGACCATGAAAATGAAAATGTACAGCCACAAGAAAATAGACATCAACATGTTTTTAAAGTTCCAAACATTCCTACAAAGCGGGAGCCTGTGCCAAATATTCAATTTAAAATGGGGATTTCTTCAAATGTTAATACAATCAACAATCTTAAATGTGCATAAATTCAAACAAGACTTGGTGCTTTTGAATCTGTGATGTCTTTTTCCTAGTGGAACAATTTGCAAATATTTTTGACAGAAAATGTTTCCCAATAAACGTATAGCTGCATAAAGCTATTGTAATATATTAACCTATGTTTCACTGAGAGATATGGCCTTGTCTTGCCTCATAACCACAGACGTGAATCTACTTTGATATAGGACTTCAATAGGATTTTCGCATTGCTAACCAATTCTGGACAAATTTGACTGATGTAAAGATTCAAATTGTTATTATCCAGCTGTCCTCTCCTTTCTTGGGCAGTAATCATTGATACCCTAATTTCACCATGTTGACTTTCAGGCAATTTTAATGTTTCACTGTGTTGTTATTTAGAAGTAGATCAATTGCAGAGTCTACTCTATCATGTGACTGTGGGAATCAGGACAGTTTCTAAAAAAATTCCACTAAAATATTAATGCAAAGAAACTATCATGATAGCACAACCTATATACACAGTGCTTCATACGCACCATAAACATTTGTGAACGAATTCTTTCATTTCGTTTTTCAATGGATGAGAGACTTTTATCCCCTAAAACTCTCAGATGTATGATAGATCCTATATAAGCTTTTGATATCAAGATATTCATTCAAATGAAAATAACATTTTCCATTGGATTTTATATTCAGTTATCCTGAAATAGCTTTGTGATTTGCACTGCATCAACTTTAGCTTCAAATTAGTGCCTCTCAAAATATTTAGGTATCAACCAACCTTAATAGGTAATTTAGCTTGTAAGAGAAGACAATATTCCATATAAATATTTACGATTAACTATTCAGATTTTGATACACACTTCTGTGCAGTATTAATATTTCACGTAAATTTTGTATGCATATTATTAAGATTGCTATACACTTGTGTATTCTAAGAAATTATGATACACTTTTGAAAGAATGATAATTAAAATCTATTTAAAAGTCTGAATAGCTTTCTTTTTATGGCGTACATTTATTAAAAAAATCCTCTATAGGCAAATAAATCACCCATCAAATAGGGATGCAGATTTAGTACTGTAATGTATATAATTACATTTCAATTCCATAATTTGCTATACGTAAAACCTGTTTTGAGATACCACTCGTTCTGCCAACAAAAATTAGTCTCGTAGATGCAAAGGAAACTGAAAAAGGATGACAGAATTTCCTTTTTAAGAGGACTTCATCAAGTTCAAAACTGGGGTATAGCTGTGATTTTTATTGCAAAAATTATGGCTTTATTCCCTAACTGGTACAAAATTGCACCTACGATATCAGAGTTCTCTGACTTTTTCACACTGGCAAACACTGACATGTCCTAGACAAGTCACTTAGAAATTTTCACTACCAGTAATTTTATTTGTCTCAGATGTCAGGCTCAGCATTAATATTTAAAATATTCTGAACTCATTTCAAATTTAAGATTAAAAACTTAATTCAGGGATATATAAATATGTCAATTAAAAATCTGAAACCCAAATCACCTGTAACTGCCTTCGACCTTATCACATATAACAATTCTTCTCCCCAATGATACAGAAACATCCTCCTTAGTGATACAGATTCCCTGCAGTGACATTTGCCTCAGTGCAACAAAATGATTACCTTTCCTCATAAGCTTATGTAGCTTCCTGAATAAAACTGATATTTCTTAATTTCTTCTGGTCTTCTTCAGCTTTCAGTATCAACTGTCAAACACCACCTTGTTGTACCACAAGTTGTCAATTTTGCCAGTCGTTTAGTGAACTCAATTCCTGTGGATGTAAGAAAAATATATAACTTTAAAAATTAAAATATCAATTGGAAATATCATGAAAGTAGAAATGGTATCACAAAATATTTGACTGAAGATGCAGAATATTTTAGCAATGATCTCATCAAATGACTCTGGCAGACTATTCCAGAATATTATGATGGTGGGCTATAGTGATGATGATGGTTCATTTGGCTGCTCAGAGACCCTCCACGTTAAGTTGTAAAACTCGTAGGGCCAGTCCAATGACTTGAAAGTCAGATGGCATTGGCACGTTGAGGGCTGCTCTTGTAACCAGGATTCATTGCTGAATCCAAGAGAGCTGCAGCTCCTGGAGACGTCAGACTAATGGACTCCCACACAGGGGTTTGTTCTTTCACCAAGTCTGTTCAATGTTTCAATGACTTGTGCAAGTTTATGTATGCAGATGACATTGCTCTCAGGCCCCAAAGTTGCTCATTTACTGAGCTTGAGGAGGTACTGAACAAGGATCTGGAAGGAATGATGCACTTCTTCAAGAAATGGCATCTACAGCTGAGCACAACAAAGACAATCTCCAGCGTCTTCCACCTTGACAATGCAAATGCGAAGTCTGAGCTTTGCATCCTCAATGGGCAGCACATAAAACACAACCCGATACCAACATACGCTGGTGTGACTTTGGACAGATCACTGACATTCTACAAGCACCTGAAAAAAACTACAATAAAACCTAGCACTCAAAACAACCTACTCCGCAAACTGGCTGTCTCAACCCGAGACGCTAGTGCTCAGACACTCATTGTATCAGCACTGGCCCTCTGTTATTCGACAGCCAAGTATTGCGCTCCTGACTGGGCTTGATCGTACCATACCAAATTAATCGACGTCCAGCTCAACACAACAATGCACATAAACTCTAAACACTATGTCCTAACTCCTTTACAATGGCTACCAGTACTCAGCAACATTCTTCCTCCACATCTCCGTCGCTAGGAAATAACTATAAAATTCCTGGCAAAGGTCTATGCCAGTTAGAAACTTCCACTAGACGTGGACATCACTTCAAATCCAGCAAGCCACTTGGCTTTCAGACATCCAATCTGGTTAGGTCCGTTGTCAGAGAATATGACAGCTATTTTGCATGGAGTGATGAGTGGTCTTCAACAGATGTTGTAAACCACTCCTTTGTAGCTGAGCCATCTGTCTGCCCTCGTGGCTTCAACCTTCCACGACATCTGTGGACCATGCTGAACCGTTTCCAGACAGGACAATGGCATGGTACTGTCAACCTTGTAAGATGGGGCCAGGCAACTGGCTCTTCCTGTAGCTCTGGAGCTCTGCAGACCATGTCACACACTGTGTACAACTGCCCACTGACAAAGTTCCCCAGTGGACTGCAGGCTCTGCACCTTGCTGATGATACTGCTGTTAAATGGCTGGGCATGTACTGCACATGATAAATAATAAATAATAATTCTAGATATTAAAATGGGGGGAGGGGTGAGAAAGGCATATCCTGTGATTGAAAATGCTTTTGTGGTTATCGTTTTAAATACAGTGTTGTTTTACTGTAACAGTTCATTCATTTCTTAATATAACTGGTTGGGTGGGCCTAGGTATTTGAAACACATACTCCTTAATTCACATTCAAATTAGTTTGGGAAATGATAGCACTTAAGTAACACCATTAAGTAAGAACATTTCAAAGGTTTCCTAAGTTTAAGTGGCAACCTATTAAACAACTAATCCTGTGAGCATGAGTACTATTCTCCAACTGAACAAAATTCAAAGTCATATAAGATATGTAACTAGCCAAAACAGTGTATACCCCTCAGTGATCTGTTTGGATGCAGTTGAAAGACATTGATGCAATCAGATTTCTGGGGACACTTACTTTGAAAGATAGTTGAAAATAATCATACAGACCTACACAAAAAAATAACATGCTGGACACAGGTTGAAACTTCCACATACAAGTTCATCTTTCAGTCAGGGAAAGTAGCTTCATGGTTGTTGGCCAAAATTTTTTCTACCTATCCCTTTATCTCTCTGCATACATGTATACATATCTGCCTCTGCTGTTCCAACTATATCTACTTCTAACTCTTTCTAATCTACATATCTAAGTGATGTCAAAGGAATATATACATGATAACCTGACTTTGAGAAGTTAAAACAGATTTAGTATCGTTGAAAATCGGGCTGAATGTGCCAAAAGTGTAACACTAAAAGGAATCATCTCCATGCAGCACAGCTTACAAATCAATGGGTAATACATAAACAGTGATAGAAAGGATGCAAAATCTGAGTACAAGTTAGATCTAAACATCTAATAGTATCAAAAGAATGATAATGGTCCATATGGACAAAGTATGTTCAGTACAAGGCTCACATAACCATTTGTACCAGCATCCAGATTTATGCTACTATATTTTGTTACTGTTGGCGAGACAATCCCCAAGGTCCAATGTTTGCAGTTGTACCTGACAACATTTTTAAAATAAATAGTGTTTAACTGAACTACAACTACACCAAGTTGATAAAACATATGTACCATGTACGAAATCATGAAAATAATACAAGAGCACAGGAAGGATTAGTTCCATGCAATTGTGTCACCCTCTATAAAACAGTAATTATTCTTGTTATTATTCTTATTATTCTTAGAATAACTAATTATCCCACTAGTGTCAGTTAAAATAAAGAAACAAAATACCATTTCTACTATTCTTACCCATTAAGAATACATTAATATGCAAGAAATTCAGTGCAAAACAAATAGTATTCCAAAATTTGTAACCAATGTTGAGTTCTATGTATCTAAATTGAATTATACCTCATCTCTGAAAGTATTCTGAAACTGCCTGATGCAAAAGTACAGGTAAGTCAGTCACAACCCAAGCCAAGTGAGAACCCAAGCTGAGTGAAAATCCTAGCTGAGTGAGAACCCAAGCTGAGTGAGAACCCAAGCTAAGACAGTGGCAAGTACTAGGTCTTATAATTGCAGGCTGAACTATTTATACTGGTAACTTACCTTACATCCCCACATAAGTCAGGTTCCTTTTCCTTGTTTAAGGTGATCTGGTTTGATAATCTGCAAATTACACATTGTAAGCAGTTACAGTCTCGGACCCATAGAAAATGGATGGAAAAAGATGGATTTTTACAAAGGATCAACTTGTCAACACCCCGAGGCGAAAAAATGGGATACATGCCACCAAAGAACTCTTCTACAGACAGCTGACTGCCAGCTTAATCCAAGATATGGGATGTAAACTTGCACTAACTCAGCAATGTATCAATACTGCCATCATCTACATGCACAGATTCTACATGTTCCATTCCTTTACACGCTTTCCACAACAACAGATGGCCCAAGCTTGTATATTCCTGGCAGCCAAAACAGAGGACCAATGGAGAAAAGTTGAACATGTGGTCCGAGCAGCTAATGGATGGCTGCATCAAGCAATTGATGTAAAAAATGAGGCCTACCTAAAGCAAGCCAATACCCTGGTCAGCAATGAGGAAATCTTGCTGCAGACTCTAGGTTTTGAGGTTACAGTGATTCATGCCCAGAATATTCTTCTCAAGACCTGCCAGCTTATACATGCCAGTAAGGATCTAACCCACACGTCCTACTTTCTGGCCACTAACTGCCTCCATCTGACCACCTTCTGCCTGCAGTACAAACCAAGCCTTGTAGCCTGTATTTGCATTCTTCTGGCCTGTCAATGGTCAAATTGGGAAATACCAAAATCAAGCGAAGGAAAAGAATGGTACTATTATGTAGACAAAAATATTACCTTGCAAATGCTGGAAGAATGCATACAAGAATTTCTAAACATCTTGGATAAAACCCCAAGCAAGCTGAAGAAAATAATGGAAAATAAAAAGGCTGCAGGAACAAAGCGCACTATCAAAGATGAATTACCGAGTGAGGCCCCGCCAATGAAACGCCAGCGACTTGAAAATATCTCTCCTGCTGCAACTATGGCTGGTTCTAGTTTGGGAGGAAAATCACATGTGAACAGGGGCCTACCTATACCAACCGGTCATGAACAAAAGATGCATTCACAACAACAATGTAGTAGTTCCGTCTTTCTCACCTCTTCTGGAACAGTTAACAAGGTGCAGCAGCAACAGCCTTCTTCTCAGGCACCCATTTCATGCATCACTAAATCCCACCAAGTAGAGCACATAAAAAGACTATTGTCAGACAGTGGATCATTGCAAATGGCAGAAGAGTTGCAGACTAAAAGGACAAAACCAAATTCCATGCATGTCAAAGCTTTTTTGAATCAGAAGGAGTTGGACCATGAAAATGAAAATGTACAGCCACAAGAAAATAGACATCAACATGTTTTTAAAGTTCCAAACATTCCTACAAAGTGGGAGCCTGTGCCAAATATTCAATTTAAAATGGGGATTTCTTCAAATGTTAATACAATCAACAATCTTAAATGTGCATAAATTCAAACAAGACTTGGTGCTTTTGAATCTGTGATGTCTTTTTCCTAGTGGAACAATTTGCAAATATTTTTGACAGAAAATGTTTCCCAATAAACGTATAGCTGCATAAAGCTATTGTAATATATTAACCTATGTTTCACTGAGAGATATGGCCTTGTCTTGCCTCATAACCACAGACGTGAATCTACTTTGATATAGGACTTCAATAGGATTTTCGCATTGCTAACCAATTCTGGACAAATTTGACTGATGTAAAGATTCAAATTGTTATTATCCAGCTGTCCTCTCCTTTCTTGGGCAGTAATCATTGATACCCTAATTTCACCATGTTGACTTTCAGGCAATTTTAATGTTTCACTGTGTTGTTATTTAGAAGTAGATCAATTGCAGAGTCTACTCTATCATGTGACTGGGAATCAGGACAGTTTCTAAAAAAATTCCACTAAAATATTAATGCAAAGAAACTATCATGATAGCACAACCTATATACACAGTGCTTCATACGCACCATAAACATTTGTGAACGAATTCTTTCATTTCGTTTTTCAATGGATGAGAGACTTTTATCCCCTAAAACTCTCAGATGTATGATAGATCCTATATAAGCTTTTGATATCAAGATATTCATTCAAATGAAAATAACATTTTCCATTGGATTTTATATTCAGTTATCCTGAAATAGCTTTGTGATTTGCACTGCATCAACTTTAGCTTCAAATTAGTGCCTCTCAAAATATTTAGGTATCAACCAACCTTAATAGGTAATTTAGCTTGTAAGAGAAGACAATATTCCATATAAATATTTACGATTAACTATTCAGATTTTGATACACACTTCTGTGCAGTATTAATATTTCACGTAAATTTTGTATGCATATTATTAAGATTGCTATACACTTGTGTATTCTAAGAAATTATGATACACTTTTGAAAGAAAGATAATTAAAATCTATTTAAAAGTCTGAATAGCTTTCTTTTTATGGCGTACATTTATTAAAAAAATCCTCTATAGGCAAATAAATCACCCATCAAATAGGAATGCAGATTTAGTACTGTAATGTATATAATTACATTTCAATTCCATAATTTGCTATACGTAAAACCTGTTTTGAGATACCACTCGTTCTGCCAACAAAAATTAGTCTCGTAGATGCAAAGGAAACTGAAAAAGGATGACAGAATTTGCTTTTTAAGAGGATTTCCTCAAGTTCAAAATTGGGGTATAGCTGTGATTTTTATTGCAAAAATTATGGCTTTATTCCCTAACTGGTACAAAATTGCACCTACGATATCAGAGTTCTCTGACTTTTTCACACTGGCAAACACTGACATGTCCTAGACAAGTCACTTAGAAATTTTCACTACCAGTAATTTTATTTGTCTCAGATGTCAGGCTCAGCATTAATATTCAAAATATTCTGAACTCATTTCAAATTTAAGATTAAAAACTTAATTCAGGGATATATAAATATGTCAATTAAAAATCTGAAACCCAAATCACCTGTAACTGCCTTCGACCTTATCACATATAACAATTCTTCTCCCCAATGATACAGAAACATCCTCCTTAGTGATACAGATTCCCTGCAGTGACATTTGCCTCAGTGCAACAAAATGATTACCTTTCCTCATAAGCTTATGTAGCTTCCTGAATAAAACTGATATTTCTTAATTTCTTCTGGTCTTCTTCAGCTTTCAGTATCAACTGTCAAACACCACCTTGTTGTACCACAAGTTGTCAATTTTGCCAGTCGTTTAGTGAACTCAATGCCTGTGGATGTAAGAAAAATATATAACTTTAAAAATTAAAATATCAATTGGAAATATCATGAAAGTAGAAATGGTATCACAAAATATTTGACTGAAGATGCAGAATATTTTAGCAATGATCTCATCAAATGACTCTGGCAGACTATTCCAGAATATTATGATGGTGGGCTATAGTGATGATGATGGTTCATTTGGCTGCTCAGAGACCCTCCACGTTAAGTTGTAAAACTCGTAGAGCCAGTCCAATGACTTGAAAGTCAGATGGCATTGGCACATTGAGGGCTGCTCTTGTAACCAGGATTCATTGCTGAATCCAAGAGAGCTGCAGCTCCTGGAGACGTCAGACTAATGGACTCCCACACAGGGGTTTGTTCTTTCACCAAGTCTGTTCAATGTTTCAATGACTTGTGCAAGTTTATGTATGCAGATGACATTGCTCTCAGGCCCCAAAGTTGCTCATTTACTGAGCTTGAGGAGGTACTGAACAAGGATCTGGAGGAAATGATGCACTTCAAGAAATGGCATCTACAGCTGAGCACAACAAAGACAATCTCCAGCGTCTTCCACCTTGACAATGCAAATGCGAACCCTGAGCTTTGCATCCTCCTCAATGGGCAGCACATAAAACACAACCTGATACCAACATACGCTGGTGTGACTTTGGACAGATCACTGACATTCTACAAGCACCTGAAAAAAACTGCAACAAAACCTAGCACTCAAAACAACCTACTCCGCAAACTGGCTGCCTCAACCTGAGACGCTAGTGCTCAGACACTCATTGTATCAGCACTGGCCCTCTGTTATTCGACAGCCAAGTATTGCGCTCCTGACTGGGCTTGATCGTACCATACCAAATTAATCGACGTCCAGCTCAACACAACAATGCACATAAACTCTAAACACTACGTCCTAACTCCTTTACAATGGCTACCAGTACTCAGCAACATTCTTCCTCCACATCTCCGTCGCTAGGAAATAACTATAAAATTCCTGGCAAAGGTCTATGCCAGTTAGAAACTTCCACCAGACGTGGACATCACTTCAAATCCAGCAAGCCACTTGGCTTTCAGACATCCAATCTGGTTAGGTCCGTTGTCAGATAATATGACAGCGATTTTGCATGGAGTGATGAGTGGTCTTCAACAGATGTTGTAAACCACTCCTTTGTAGCTGAACCATCTGTCTGCCCTCGTGGCTTCAACCTTCCATGACATATGTGGACCATGCTGAACCGTTTCCAGACAGGACAATGGCATGGTACTGTCAACCTTGTACGATGGGGCCAGGCAACTGGCTCTTCCTGTAGCTCTGGAGCTCTGCAGACCATGTCACACACTGTGTACAACTGCCCACTGACAAAGTTCCCCAGTGGACTGCAGGCTCTGCACCTTGCTGATGATACTGCTGTTAAATGGCTGGGCATGTACTGCACATGATAAATAATAAATAATAATTCTAGATATTAAATTGGGGGGGGGTGAGAAAGGCATATCCTGTGATTGAAAATGTTTTTGTGGTTATCGTTTTAAATACAGTGTTGTTTTACTGTAACAGTTCATTCATTTCTTAATATAACTGGTTGGGTGGGCCTAGGTATTTGAAACACATACTCCTTAATTCACATTCAAATTAGTTTGGGAAATGATAGCACTTAAGTAACACCATTAAGTAAGAACATTTCAAAGGTTTCCTAAGTTTAAGTGGCAACCTATTAAACAACTAATCCTGTGAGCATGAGTACTATTCTCCAACTGAACAAAATTCAAAGTCATATAAGATATGTAACTAGCCAAAACAGTGTATACCCCTCAGTGATCTGTTTGGATGCAGTTGAAAGACATTGATGCAATCAGATTTCTGGGGACACTTACTTTGAAAGATAGTTGAAAATAATCATACAGACCTACACAAAAAAATAACATGCTGGACACAGGTTGAAACTTCCACATACAAGTTCATCTTTCAGTCAGGGAAAGTAGCTTCATGGTTGTTGGCCAAAATTTTTTCTACCTATCCCTTTATCTCTCTGCATACATGTATACATATCTGCCTCTGCTGTTCCAACTATATCTACTTCTAACTCTTTCTAATCTACATATCTAAGTGTATATTTACATAACTTTAATTATCAGTATATGGTTTTATAGAGCCAACAGAGATACAAAGAAAACAAATGTTTCAATAAATATAATTTGATTTTCTTAAAATACACCATATTTTATCCTTGTTTTACTCATCTTGGGATAATGTATTTGGAGCAAACTCATATTTGCAAAGGGTAAACTTCAATTTTCCAGTCAGTTTGTCCTGGGCAAGCTGAATGTTATAAACTTTGTAAATCCCTACAAAATTCAGATCTTCAATCATTCAATCAAGCAATAATAATAACAATAATAATAATAACACCTTTATTCAAGAGGGTGACTATCAGCTGCACCATGTTCTTTACTTTGTTTAGAGTAATTATAACATATCATGTGCTGCTTAATTTTTAATATAAATATGGCTGTATGTTGATGTCAAAGGAATATATACATGATAACCTGACTTTGAGAAGTTCAAACAGATTTAGTATCAATGAAAATCGGGCTGAATGTGCCAGAAGTGTAACACTACAAGGAATCATCCCCATGCAGCACAGCTTACAAATCAATGGGTAATACATAAACAGTGATAGAAAGGATGCAAAATCTGAGTACAAGTTAGATCTAAACATCTAATAGTATCAAAAGAATGATAATGGTCCATATGGACAAAGTATGTTCAGTACAAGGCTCACATAACCATTTGTACCAGCATCCAGATTTATGCTACTATATTTTGTTACTGTTGGCGAGACAATTCCCAAGATCCAATGTTTCCAGTTGTACCTGACAACATTTTTAAAATAAATAGTGTTTAACTGAACTACAACTACACCAAGTTGATAAAACATATGTACCATGTACGAAATCATGAAAATAATACAAGAGCACAGGAAGGATTACTTCCTTGCAATTGTGTCACCCTCTATAAAACAATAATTATTCTTGTTAATATTCTTATTATTGTTAGAATAACTAATTATCCAACTAGTGTCTGTTAAAATAAAGAAACAAAACACCATTTCTACTATTGTTACCCATTAAGAATACATTAATATGCAAGAAATTCAGTGCAAAACAAATAGTATTCCAAAATTTATAACCAATGTTGAGTTCTATGTATCTCAATTGAATTATACCTCATCTTTGAAAGTATTCTGAAACTGCCTGATGCAAAAGTACAGGTAAGTCAGTCACAACCCAAGCCAAGTGAGAACCCAAGCTGAGTGAAAATCCTAGCTGAGTGAGAACCCAAGCTGAGTGAGAACCCAAGCTAAGACAGTGGCAAGTATTAGGTCTTATCATTGCAGGCTGAACTATTTATACTGGTAACTTACCTTACATCCCCACATAACTCAGGTTCCTTTTACTTGTTTAAGGTGATCTGGTTTGATAATCTGCAAATTACACATTGTAAGCAGTTACAGTCTTGCACCCATAGAAAATGGATGGAAAAAGATGGATTTTTACAAAGGATCAACTTGTCAACACCCCAAGCCGAAAAAATGGGATACATGCCACCAAAGAAATCTTCTACAGACAGCTGACTGCCAGCTTAATCCAAGATATGGGATGTAAACTTGCACTAACTCAGCAATGTATCAATACTGCCATCATCTACATGCACAGATTCTACATGTTCCATTCCTTTACACGCTTTCCACAACAACAGATGGCCCAAGCTTGTATATTCCTGGCAGCCAAAACAGAGGACCAATGGAGAAAAGTTGAACATAAGGTCCGAGCAGCTAATGGATGGCTGCATCAAGCAATTGATGTAAAAAAATGAGGCCTACCTAAAGCAAGCCAATACCCTGGTCAGCAATGAGGAAATCTTGCTGCAGACTTTAGGTTTTGAGGTTACAATGATTCATGCCCAGAATATTCTTCTCAAGACCTGCCAGCTTATACATGCCAGTAAGGATCTAACCCACACGTCCTACTTTCTGGCCACTAACTGCCTCCATCTGACCACCTTCTGCCTGCAGTACAAACCAAGCCTTGTAGCTTGTATTTGCATTCTTCTGGCCTGTCAATGGTCAAATTGGGAAATACCAAAATCAAGCGAAGGAAAAGAATGGCACTATTATGTAGACAAAAATATTACCTTGCAAATTCTGGAAGAATGCATACAAGAATTTCTAAACATCTTGGATAAAACCCCAAGCAAGCTGAAGAAAATAATGGAAAATAAAAAGCCTGCAGGAACAAAGCGCACTATCAAAGATGAATTACCGAGTGAGACACCGCCAATGAAACGCCAGCGACTTGAAAATATCTCTCCTGCTGCAACTATGGCTGGTTCTACTTTGGGAGGAAAATCACATGTGAACAGAGGCCTACCTATACCAACTGGTCATGAACAAAAGATGCATTCACAACAACAATGTAGTAGTTCCGTCTTTCTCACCTCTTCCGGAACAGTTAACAAGGTGCAGCAACAGCCTTCTTCTCAGGCACCCATTTCATGCATCACTAAATCCCACCAAGTAGAGCATATAAAAAGACTATTCTCAGACACTGGATCATTGCAAATGGCAGAAGAGTTGCAGACTAAAAGGACAAAACCAAATTCCATGCATGTCAAAGCTTTTTTGAATCAGAAGGAGTTGGACCATGAAAATGAAAATGTACAGCCACAAGAAAATAGACATCAACATGTTTTTAAAGTTCCAAACATTCCTACAAAGCGGGAGCCTGTGCCAAATATTCAATTTAAAATGGGGATTTCTTCAAATGTTAATACAATCAACAATCTTAAAAGTGCATAAATTCAAATAAGACTCGGTGCTTTTGAATCTGTGATGTCTTTTTCCTAGTGGAACAATTTGCAAATATTTTTGACAGAAAATGTTTCCCAATAAATGTATAGCTGCATAAAGCTATTGTAATATATTAACCTATGTTTCACTGAGAGATATGGCCTTGTCTTGCCTCATAACCACAGACAGGAATCTACTTTGATATAGGACTTCAATAGGATTTTCGCATTGCTAACCAATTCTGGACAAATTTGACTGATGTAAAGATTCAAATTGTTATTATCCAGCTGTCCTCTCCTTTCTTGGGCAGTAATCATTGATACCCTAATTTCACCATGTTGACTTTCAGGCAATTTTAATGTTTCACTGTGTTGTTAGAAGTAGATCAATTGCAGAGTCTACTCTATCATGCGACTGTGGGAATCAGGACAGTTTCTAAAAAAATTCCATTAAAATATTAATGCAAAGAAACTATCATGATAGCACAACCTATATACACAGTGCTTCATACGCACCATAAACATTTGTGAACGAATTCTTTCATTTCGTTTTTCAATGGATGAGAGACTTTTATCCCCTAAAACTCTCAGATGTATGATAGATCCTATATGAGCTTTTGATATCAAGATATTTATTCAAATCAAAATAACATTTCCCATTGGATTTATTATTGGATATTTCATGTAAATTTTGTATGCATATTATTAAGATTGCTATACACTTGTGTATTCTAAGAAATTATAATACACTTTTGAAAGAAAGATAATTAAAATCTATTTAAAAGTTTGAATAGCTTTCTTTTTATGGTGTACATTTATTAAAAATCTATTTAAAAGTTTAAAATCTATTTAAAAGTTTGAATAGCTTTCTTTTTATGGTGTACATTTATTAAAAAAATCCTCTATAGGCAAATAAATCACCCACCAAATAGGAATGCAGATTTAGTACTGTTTAGTTCTGCCAACAAAAATTAGTCTCTTAGATGCAAAGGAAACTGAAAAAGGATGACAGAATTTGCTTTTTAAGAGGATTTCCTCAAGTTCAAAATTGGGGTATAGCTGTGATTTTTATTGCAAAAATTATGGCTTTATTCCCTAACTGGTACAAAATTGCAACTACGATATCAGAGTTCTCTGACTTTTTCACTACCAGTAATTTTATTTGTCTCAGATGTCAGGCTTTAGAATCTGCAAAATGTGCAGAATGTGCAAAACAAACAGTATTCCAAAATTTATAACCAATGTTGAGTTCTATGTATCTAAATTGAATTATACCTCATCTTTGAAAGTATTCTGAAACTGCCTGATGCAAAAGTACAGATAAGTCAGTCACAACCCAAGCCAAGTGAAAACCCAAGCTGAGTGAAAATCCTAGCTGAGTGAGAACCCAATCTGAGTGAGAACCCAAGCTAAGACAGTGGCAAGTATTAGGTCTTATAATTGCAGGCTGAACTATTTATACTGGTAACTTACCTTACATCCCCACATAAGTCAGGTTCCTTTTACTTGTTTAAGGTGATCTGGTTTGATAATCTGCAAATTACACATTGTAAGCAGTTACACTCCTGTACCCAAAGAAAATGGATGGGAAAAGATGGATTTTTACGAAGGAGCAACTTGTCAACATCCCGAGGCGAAAAAATGGAATACATGCCACCAAAGAAATCTTCTACAGACAGCTGACTGCCAGCTTAATCCAAGATATGGGATGTAAACTTGCACTAACTCAGCAATGTATCAATACTGCCATCATCTACATGCACAGATTCTACATGTTCCATTCCTTTACACGCTTTCCACAACAACAGATGGCCCAAGCTTGTATATTCCTGGCAGCCAAAACAGAGGACCAATGGAGAAAAGTTGAACATGTGGTCCGAGCAGCTAATGGATGGCTGCATCAAGCAACTGATGTATAAAATGAGGCCTACCTAAAGCAAGCCAATACCCTGGTCAGCAATGAGGAAATCTTGCTGCAGACTAGGTTTTGAGGTTACGGTGACTCATGCCCAGAATATTCTTCTCAAGACCTGCCAGCTTATGCATGCCAGTAAGGATCTAACCCACACGTCCTACTTTCTGGCCACTAACTGCCTCCATCTGACCACCTTCTGCCTGCAGTACAAACCAAGTCTTGTAGCCTGTATTTGCATTCTTCTGGCCTGTCAATGGTCAAATTGGGAAATACCAAAATCAAGCGAAGGAAAAGAATGGTACTATTATGTAGACAAAAATATTACCTTGCAAATGTTGCAAGAATCCATACAAGAATTTCTAAACATCTTGGATAAAACCCAAGCAAGCTGAAGAAAATAATGGAAAATAAAAAGGCTGCAGGAAGAGAGTGCACCATCAAAGATGAATTACTGACTGAGGCCCCGCCAATGAAACGCCAGTGGCTTGAAAATATCTCTCCTGCTGCAATTATGGCTGGTTCTAGTTTGGGAGGAAAATCACATGTGAACAGGGGCCTACCTATACCAACTCCTCATGAACAAATGATGCATTCACAACAATAATGTAGTAGCTCTGTCTTTCTCACCACTTCCGGAACAGTTAACAAGGTGAAGCAGCAACAGCCTTCTTCTCAGGCACCCATTTCATGCATCACTAAATCCCACCAAGTAGAGCACATAAAAAGACTATTCTCAGACACCGGATCATTGCAAATGGCAGAAGAGTTGCAGACTAAAAGGACAAAACCAAATTCCATGCATGTCAAAGCTTTTTTGAATCAGAAGGAGTTGGACCATGAAAATGAAAATGTACAGCCACAAGAAAATGGACATCAACATGTTTTTAAAGTTCCAAACATTCCTACAAAGCGGGAGCCTGTGCCAAATATTCAATTTAAAATGGGGATTTCTTCAAATGTTAATACAATCAACAATCTTAAATGTGCATAAATTCAAATAAGACTTGGTGCTTTTGAATCTGTGATGCCATTTTCCTAGTGGAACAATTTGCAAATATTTTTGACAGAAAATGTTTCCCCAATAAATGTATAGCTGCACAAAGGTACTGTAACCTATGTTTCACTGAGAGATATGGCCTTGTCTTGCCTCATAACCACAGGCATGAAAGACAAATGTTCTCAACGATTTTTTTTGTATGAGTTAATCACCTTTGGGACAACTGTACAATGAATGATAAAGAACCAGAAAAAAGAAATGTTGAGGTGATGGAAATAATAATGGGTGCAACAAAAAGTGCATCTCCTTCACAACTGAACCATTAAACTAGCTGGGAAAAACTCTCGCTGTTCCAAGCATAATCTGCTTCAGGTATTTAAAATATACCACAGACAAACAATCTTCAACAACCAATGTGTAGAACAACATTGTTCTACAACTCATTTCTACCATCTACAATTTGAATATGAAACTTGTTACCCACGGAAGTGAGAAACAACACTTCAATACATAATTTTAAAGCCTACTTGCATTGCAATAAAAAACCACTCAATGTTAAAACTACACTGGTGATAAAATCTCATATCATGCATGCTATGCTAAGAACAAGTTGTAGCAACTTTAATTACAATTTATACACAAATCCTGTATCTAATAGTAAGTATTGCTCCTGCAGTGAAATTGAGAATGTAAAAGTTTCTTCTCAAATTTTCCAAACATTCAAATCTTACAGGTCAAATTCTATAGACACTCACTTTCGCTCTAACAACTGAAACATTTGACAACCATACGTTAGCTCTAGATAACCATGTTAACTATAGACAACCACATGTTAGCTATAGAGAACCATACATTAGCTATAGACAACCATACATTAGCTATAGACAACCATACATTAGCTATAGACAACCATATGTTAGCTATAGACAACCATACATTAGCTATAGACAACCATATGTTAGCTATAGACAACCATATGTTAGCTACAGACAACCATAAGTTATCTATAGACAACCATACATTAGCTATAGAAAACCCATTTTTTGCTGTGCAAAATTATATTAGGATGACTAAGACACTTAAATGACTGAATTCACAACCATGTGAATCACAATTAATTGCATATTTTCTGTAAAGTCATTAGTACCGGCATCGAGATCATTGATGTTATATTTTCTTTCTTGTTACAGCTGGGGAGACATTGCTAATAAGCTTATGCTTTCTACTGAATCCCCCAAATCATATTATTTGTAATTGTATGGTTTAAACTAAATTGATGTCATTTGTGATGCCATATCACACTGCCCTATAAGGACTATTATCAGGTGAAAGAGTAAAACGAATAAGTAAGTCAGGAGTGGAGTGAAAGATCATATCTTGCTCCCAGTATGCTTTAAATTGGTCCCTGTGTAGATTGCAATTTATTTTTAATTTATGTTATACTGATAAGAGTCAATGACTATTTATAAATAATACTGGAAAATAAGAAGCAAATATTATGGGAGTATCAACACTGATATCAATGAAGCACACAAAAACGTCCTGAAATAGATCATTGTTTTAAAGATTTAAAATAATGATCTGGAATTAGTTATACTGAGACTGTCGAATGATGAACTAGGACAAACAAGGTACTTTTTGGTATCTAATTCTGCGTAGAAAAGCAATATTTATGTTGCCCTGTATCACTAATTATGGGTACATTTATGTTGCTCTGTATCACTAGTTATGAGGTACATTTATGTTGCCCTGTATCACTAGCAGGGTTCCTGCCACAAATTTAATAACAAGATTCCAGACCTTTTCCAGACCAAAAAATAAAAATTTCCATACCAAACAATGTGACAAGTTTACTGATATAATGAGAGTAAAATACTTTTAAAAAATGCAAGTAAAATGTGAGGAGACGAAAAAAGTATGATTTAAACTACAAGATTGTATATATATACTAAAATTTCTCCCAAACACAAAAGCGCACTCATGTTACCGGTTTCCAGCATAATGAAAATTTCTTACTTTTTCAAAACCTTTTAGTCATTTTTCAATTTTTTCCAGACATGTTCAAGACCTACAAAATCAATTTTCAAATATACATTTTCCAGATTTCTAGACCTGCGCAGTTACCCTGACTAGTTCTGGGGCAAAATCAGAAAGTGTACTCAATTGTTGTTAAGGCATGTGTGTATCTGTGTGTGTGTGTGTGTTTTGGATTTTCAACACAACTTAATAATTTTTCAGTCACATCGCTACAATGTCTGCAGTGTGACAGTTTATAGTGATGTCTAGCACTGGGACATCATGCCGCATACATGTAGCATAATGTCCCACCCAGTCACATTATGCTGACACCAGGCTGACCAGTCCTAACACTAACCTCTTAATGCTGAGCGCATAGCAAGGCAGCTGTTAGTACCATTTTTATAAGTCTTTGGTATGACTCAGCCAGAAGTTCAAACCCACGACCTCCTGCATCCGAGGTGGCTACTCTGACCACTAGGCCATGGGAGTGGTCTGTTGTTAAGGAAACCAGTGCTATATCTGCAACTTGAATAGACCAGTAATGGAACACTGAGTCAGATATTATTTATCATACCTGGTCATTATTAAGGGTTACAAATGACTACAATGATTAGGGCTTTGTTGAAGCTACAGTGAAGTGCTGAATTGTTGCAGAAATTCTACAGAATGATGAGACACAAAAGCTAATGATTTAAACACTGCATATACAGATGCCACTTTAAATGAGAAACACATTCTCTAATTGCAAATATTAATATATAGTTCATTTTTTTAAAAATCAACATTGAACAAATTGATGTATAAAGCTAAAGTGCGTATATGACCCATATCTGCTGATATGTTATGTTTGCAGATATGACATTTCTTTTTGTTGTATATCAAAACTGCAACCAGTATTTGTTCCATTTCTTTTTTATTTCATGAATGGGATAGAGAATGATTACGAAAACATAGTTAGTTATTTTCTAGGGAAGATGATAACTGAAATCATGCCCTGCTATTAGGTGTGAATTTACAAATATGACCAGGCATTATGTATATGACTAATGATGTCCAACTGTTAATTACAATGTAAAAATCATTAGCTTATTCTATTAAACATTCTGAATGAATAATTTCAAAGATAGGAATACAAAATCATAAATTGCACAGTGATTGTAATACATACCGAATTTGGGTTGCAGTTGTATATGAGCCCTGTAATTCCAAAAATAAATTCTGACCAATGCCTCCCCATAATTATCTAAACAACACTGAACACATCTGCCGACTCATTCTAATACATGAAGCATGAGTCCAAAATAGGAATGAATCCAAAATAGAAATGGATTGCTCAGTTCTATCCTTATATACACCTTCAAGAGTCTATTAGGACTACATGTAGCAATATACCCCACATGACAGATCTTACTACTCAATCTAATATTTCACAATAACTTTTCATATGACCTAACTCATCCAATGGAAAATAACTTAATTCTTCTAAGAACCCACCTGGTCCCCTCAGCCAATTACCACAAACCTGTCAAAAGGTTTTATTACTATATGCCTGATAACATCTATTTATAGATCCTATGCAATCTACTGGCACTGTAATATCTTAAATTAGAACCTATACCTGTTGCAAAAAATTAACTATGTAATATCTTCTGTTTAGATAATCATGACAATTTATGCTCATAAACAAAAATTACACAATATTCAGACAGTCATCAACCAAGAGTTGTTGTTGTTGTTGTTATAGGGTTTAACGCCATTTTTCAGCACTAGATAGGCTATACATGGCGGCCAGTATTAATGGTGGAGGAAGAACCCTGGAAAACCCCGGGAAGAACCACCGACCCACGAGAAGCTACTGGCAGGCTTTCTCACGTACCCATGTTAGCCGAGCCTGGACTCGAACTCACGCAGACAGAGGTGAGATGGCAGTGATCCGTAACGATCAGCGCTTTAGACCACTCGGCCACTCGGGGCCCCCAACCAAGAGTTACAAAAAAAATAGATATATACAACACCATAACAATCAGGGATCAGATGTATTCACAAATGTCTTTCATATTCATGATTAACAAGTCCACAGTGGAAAAAATTTAATTATGTGCATTTATAAATCCGATGAATTAATTATTATTATCACATAGTAGGTACAGTTTTCCTATAGTATGTGCAGTTTCATATTTTTTATATTACCACACGTTAAGCTATCACTTTATTCTTCTGATTGGTCCAAATGAAATTATTGTGCAGTATTCTCTTTACTGATTGGCTGCAATCGTGGGAAAGTTTTTAAAACCAGCCTTCTGGAATTTTTGGCTTACATGAACAATTTTGGCTGCCATTCTTCAAACTGACTTGCAAAAGGGAATTCACGACAAATGGTCTCATCTGCTTCAATACGGCTAATTTACCCCCACAGGGGCTTGTTATGTCATGTATAACATATTGTAACATGAAAAAATGGCTAAACCACAAGACAAAAACAAGAAGAAGTAAAACTACAGGTACTGCTTGTGTTGGATGGGGGTTGAGGGAGGCAATATTGTTATGTGTAGGATCATACAAAAGTAACAAAAGAAAAGAGTGAAGCCAACAAGCTTTGTAAATTTTAACAAAATAATTTACTTCCCTAGAAAACAAGATAAAAATATGAAACAGGACTTACGGTTTGTTAATATAGTCCAAAAATTAATCCTACAATTGAAAAATATAAGTCCTATCACTAAACACTTCTAATTGAATCCAGGTTCGAATCTTGATGAAATTCCAATATGGAAGGCAATGACATCAGACGAGGTCGTTGTACAAATGGCAACAATTCCTCGTTGAATCACAATTTATAATGTTTCCGTTTAGAATTCCAGAATAAAGTTCCACTGAATGTCTTTGTCCAAGTATTTTATAATAAGAAGAAGCACTTGTGTAGTTTTCTAGAAAATAAATTATTAAATTCCAAAAAATAGATGAACTTCAGAACAAGCTAGCAACAACAATAAAACACCTTGAGCTCTCTGGTGTAGGAATACGACTGATCAATCTACTAGCAAAATGGCTGTTTCAAGCCTCGATTTCAGATCACACGGTGGCTCATGTGACAGGGCGACGTGATCACTAATTTGAACAGCGCAATAAAAAAAATGCCATTTAACAAGTAGCTAGAATAGCCCTATCTAAGAATCAGATTCTCACGCTGGAAATGAATTTAAAAATAAAACTGTTTGCAACAGAGCTAACACATAGGCTGAAAATGACCTTGGTAATAGCCAATTGTTTTCACTCGATGTTTACAAAAACTATGAACCAAGGTGAGCAAAAAATAGTGCTTAAGTCATACCTTCGCATCAAAACAAAAGACTGAATTTACGGGGAAAAATATCAAATTCAGTAAAAATAATCATTACTATAAAATATAATGAAACAAAAATACAATCAAAAGAATTTAAAACTAACACACAAGCAATTTATTTACATATTCGTAACAATATATCTATACCATGGAATTCACCCTATATACAAGCGTGGTTTAAATGTTAACTTACAGAAATAAATAAACTTACCTCTGTTCACAGAAGAATGTGGATATAAACCCATCTCCAAACTGACAGAAGTTTATCCAACCACTGCATATTTATGCTGTGAAATATGTGATGCAGTTCCGAGTCAGAATGAAATTTGTCTGCCTATTCTGTAGTCTACAAATCAAACACTGAAAATATCCAGTCACAAATACAATAAATATGGGAATTTCTGCATGCAGTAAACCTTCTTTCACGTGATTATCACAATATCGTTGTAATGTTTAGATGTGAAAGTGACACTTTAAGGTTATGTAAACATGGATTGTCAACTGTACGGGTAGTGCATAAACAATGAGACATCACACACACTGGACAATCTGTATAGAAAAATGATTTTGTCTGTGTAAAATGCTCTGTTAATTTGGAAGGATGCTTGTTCTTTGATTTATAGTTTCTAAGAAAAATATAATCTACTTTTAAATGTCAACACTAGTTCAGCTTTGGTTGGAACTATTTTTTTACGCACAACAAATCAGAGTTACATCAGTCAAAATGAACAAAATTATTTGTTCTCCTTTCCATCTAAATAATTTCCACTGAAATAAAAACTGATTAAAACAAATCTCCAATGGGTAATGATTTAATATTAAATTCATGAAACTCATTGAATACTGTCCAGCTATTGTGAGCCTCTGAGAGTAAAAGCTAGACACTGTTCAACTCATTGCATAAATTCAATATTAATTCATTACCTATTTGAGATCCTCTATATATGTGTATACATGATGCAGATTTTAACATCACAAATCAGGGGAAAAAAATGTATAAAATATGTTGTTACGTACATGTAATTAAACTGCTTGCGTGTTAGTTTTAAAATTCTTCTTTTATTTTAATTTTGTATCATTACATTTTATTGTAATGATTATTTTCACGGGATTCAATATTTTTTTCCAGTAAATTCAATTTTTTTAGAATGTAAAAATATTTCTTCAGCACTATTTGTAGCTCACTTTGGTTCATAGATTTTGTAAACACTACGCGAAAACGATTGGTAATTGCCAAGGTCATTTCGGCCTATGTGTTAGTCTGAATAAACAATGTTTTATTTTTAAATTTATTTCAGTGTGAGAATTTGATTCTTAGATAGGACTATTCATGCATATGTGATAATTGGCATTTTTTTTTTATTGCGATGTTCAAATTAGTGGTCACGTAAGCCTATCACGTGAGCTACCATGTGATCTAAAATCGAGGCTTAAAACAGTCAATTGGTAGTAGATTTATTCAGTTGTATTTTAAACCTTGAGGGCTCAAGAGGTTTTTATTGTTGTTGCCAGTTTGTTTTTGAAGTTCATCTGTTTTTTGGAATTTAATAATTTATTCTTTAGAAAACTAAACAAGTGTACTTTTTTATAAAAGTTCTGGGAGAAAGAAATTCAGTGGAAATTTATTCTAAAGTTTAACGGAAACATTATAAACTACAGTTCAATTGAGGATCTGTTACCATCAGGACTGACATCATCTGAAGTCATTGCCTCCATATTGGAATTTCATCGCTATTTGAAACTGGATTCTATTACAACTGTTTAGTGATAGGACTTATATTTTTCAATCTTAGGATTAAATTTTGGATTATATTCACAAACTGTAAGTCCTATTTCCAATTTTTATATTATTTCTAGGGAAATAAATTATTTTGTTAAAATATACAAAGCTTGTTGACTTCACTCTTTTCTTCTGTTACATTTACAAGTAACAATGTTTACTTGCATTCTACCTTATACACTAAGTAAACTTCTCGACAAGTAATGCATGTGCCGTAAAGTGAACAATACAGTAAAACCTGTTATGAGAGACCGCCCCTTCTGCCAACAAAAAGCGGCCTCTCAAGACAGGTGGTCTTTCATAGCAGGTTTGTACAAAAATACGTTTCCAAGGTCCAGTTTCAGAACAATTTCAAGAAAAATAACCACAATCACTGTACATATATTCTATTCTTTATAAGTAGTTGTTTCTAAAATATTGTATGCATTCATCTAAAAACAAAATTATATTGTAATAAAGATACACTTCTATCATTAAACATGAAATCACATTTACATTTGTAGATCACATATTTTAGCATATGAAATTGTTCCTGAATTACTCGTTTTCCTTTATAACAGCCTAAATTTGTTTTACCAACGTTTAAACTGCTTTTTTGCGAGTGGTCTGCACTCTTTCACTTCTTTCAGTTACAATAATTATTTTCTTCAGCATTAAAATTTGTCTCTTTTTAGTTGGAGGTTCATCCATTGTTATTAAAATTCTAGGTGTTAAAATTATTAGTGCTCAGTTGTAATATCGAACATAAAGACGGTGGCTGTGGGAAAATATGAAAAATCTATACATGTGCATTGCATATCTAACAATTAATATAAACAAACATCACAAGTCTTGAGCACTATCAATCGAATCCCGCAAATGATTCTCTCTTGCTGGTTTAATAGACAATGACCTTATTCACCCCTGGCAATACCGATTAACTCGAGACAAACAATATACGTGGCCACTTTGTCAACTTTGGCACTTCAACGGCATTTCATGATATGTACATTAGCCTGGTTTACGGACTGTAGCATCTATCACCGGTAGCAACAATCTTTTTTTTAATATTCCTTTTATGTTTGTTTTTGATAAGAACAATCTATACTAATCAAGCGGTCGTTGTAATAATTGATTACATAAAGGTCACTGGTGTCTGACTGTTCTCGCGATACAGTCATCATAGGGATGTCAGGTCCTACAACGGCCGGGAAGCAAGTTAAGTGCGGGAATAATTAGTTTGGTTCCCTGCTCTGTATGCTTTCTGCGTTCCTCACCCCTATGGTGGCGCTCACCAGTTATTATGTACTTTTGAGAGAGTGATGTATGTAAGGTGAAGTTGTTTGCATTTAAAACATGCACAGTCGTGAGAATGTTGGCATACTTCTATGCTACTTTCATGTAATGTGGCTGACATTTCTTTGGATATTGTACTTTTGGAAATTGTAAATGATCTTAGCACACTGTTAACTAAAATGACTGCTCCCTTGTGCTCCAAAAATCAGCCTGAATTTGTCTAAAGTACACTATCCTTGGCAGCTATTAAAATAGGGAAAATGAATTTTGCCAGACTAGACAATACCAGCTTCTGAAAGTGCAATGAATGAATTACCTAAATATATAAAATGTATAAAAAGTTATCGGCTCTTTTTTTTACAATTTACCTCTGAAGTTCAGGAAGTGAAAATGAGCAAGTGGAGCTAGCACTTTTTTGAAAGGTGCACATCTGGAGTAAGGCCAAGCTGTATACTCTATAACCCATATTACACCCATCAATCATACACCAAAATGAAGGGATTTAAAGGTTCTTTGAACAATACCTAAGATATACAAAGTCTTTTTTAAATAGCCAGTATAACTAGTGAGGAAACCAGGGGAAATTCTTTTTCTTTAAAATTCTAACCCTATGCTAAAGACGAAACTGTAGAGCGCCACCTATACGAATAACGGTGAACAACACAGGGAGCATGCGAAGCAGGGAACCAGGCTAGGAAATAATCTACATATACTTTAGTCTGGTTTACGACAGAAACTGTATATCATTATAAGCCTAGCTAAAAAAATTCAGAGATCGGTAGCCAGCCTATTTTTTATTTTTATTTTTTTTTTTATATTTAGAACGGTATGAGCGATCGTTCTTACAGGGATTATATAAAAGTTGGTGGAGTTTATCCTCGTTTTTTGTGATGCGGTCGTTCATAGCAGTGTCGAAATGCATATTTTGCCAAGAAATTGCGGTCGCTGGTCGCGTTCAGCAGGTGGTTGCTCATAGCAGAGCGTTTATATAATAAAATCGATCCGTGCATTACGTTTGTGGTCGTACATGATAGGTAGTCGCTCATAGCAGAGGTCGCTCATGACTGGTTCTACTGTATCACATAAATATCACCATCAGCAACCTGAAGTAATCAATCAGTTCATCTGTAACAGCTTATAGCTGAATCTAAAGAAAATAACTGAACATGAGAAAATTTTATATATTACAAACATAACATCAACACTGACAGAATAAAACAGAAAATAAGAGTATTAACCTCACTGGAATCCATACCCCTCAATTGCATAAAGTTGGAATACATTGCCAAGGAAAATCCTATGAGCAGAGCACATCAGAAAGAAATCTATTAGCCTGATTCTTATATTTATCACAAGGTGAAGAATTCATGGACATAATACACGAACAATTGTCAAACTGGCCAATTGGAAAGTTGCTTATTGCTTATCCTCTAACTGGAACAAACCAAGTTCAACATGAACAGTAATCAGGTAGCCTAATTATCCAAGGTGAAAACAAAACACCTGGAACAGGTATCCTGGCTCAAGGTTTCCCAACTGACTAAACTGGTGAACAAAAAAAGGAAGACTAACAATACTTGCAACTGGTGCCTTTATTTCAACTACAAATGAATACCATATAAAATAATAAATGACTTTAATTCTACCTAATTAAGACATTACTATTTTATATAAAATGATAAAAGTATCTAATTTTACCTGATTAAGACATTATTATTATAAAAAAATGATAGAAGTAATTAATTCTACATAATTAAAACATTATTATTATTATAAAAAATGATAAATTATCTGATTCTGCCACATATGGTCTTATAGCCAAGCTGCCACTGCTGAGGCAGAATCATCTATATGAAATGAATGACCACTCTAGTGGGAAGTGTCAAAAAAAGGGTGGGGCATATGGTTACCGTGATGAGAGGTCTCCTCAGTTGCATAGAAGCATTCACAGCAGAGTAAGAGCACATGGGTCACTTGTACCATGTAACTGAATAGTAACACCATTTCAAAAAAGGGTTTCTGGACTGCTCTGGTGGCTAGTGGTTAAAGAATCTACCTTGGATGCTGGAAGTCACAGGTTTGAACTCCAACAGAGTCATACCAAAGACTAACAGCTGCCTCGCTAGGTGCTCAGCATTAAGAGGTCAGTGTTAGAACTGGGTGGGACATCATGCTACATGTCTGTGGCATGATGTCCCAGTGCTAGGTATCACTATAAACTGCCACACTGCAAACAATGTAGTGATATGACCAAAAAATTGTTAATGCTACATTAAAAAACTACACACATACACACACACACTTTATTTAATCATATAATTATTTTAGTAACCGTGACATCTTAAAATTTTGAAATCACATATCACGCGTGTTATTGGTGGATCATCTTTGAATCTCTGTGCTTTAGATAACTAAAACTAATATCAAATACCCAAATAAAACAGAACACATTTTGCTATTCAAAGGTCATTCAGTGAAACAGGCATGGAGTCAATTACAGGTGCTCAATTACAATTACAATTATAATTACAGGTTGTTTGGCACTGATGATTATAATTACTCTTTACTGGAAACCATGATTATGATTATCATTACAGGGGATGTTTTTACATTTTGTGGGAAAGGTCAGAGGAAACTCAGACTCTTTAGCAGTTTGCTCAACCTAAGATGAACTTTGCTTAGGCCCTTGAAGTGTACATGTCAAGTGTCATGTTTTCTCAAAAGAAAGCAGTCAGTGCGCAATGGCCTCATCAGGAAAGAAATCAATTGCTTCTCTCTGATATAGTTGTGCATTCAACTTTGTAAAGGCTCAGGCAATCAGGAACTTGATGATTGAGAGGGGTATGTTTTATTTACAAGTAATAACTTTTCTGGCTTAGAAATGCTCTCAGCTTGTTTAACATGCTATTAAAGGGTTGGACATGCCTTTGAATAATGCATTTGAACCACTGTCAGACTGGGTATGTCATATATGCTGAATAAAACATCACTTTTCATCATACTCAACTCATGGCCAAGTATTTTTCCAGTGATCCTGGAAATGTCATAATATGTTTATTTGGATCATAATATTTGTCCTTTTCAGACCTGGTACATTTGAATCCCTTCTGTGCAACATGTCTTTTAGGAGATGAATTGTCTCTGGTTTATTCTTGTTTTCCGCCAGTAAATCCATACTTAACCAAATTTGTAGGATATCTGGAACATATGGTTAGCCAATAATATTGATTCTTACTTTTTTAGTTGGGACAGACAAATGTTTGATTGATGAAGATCAAGTTTAGACTGGTGATCAGTTCATTACAGGGTAAATTTACAGATCTTTAGTAATATTGTACTGCACTAGTTTCACAACTACTGAGTAACGTCCCCGTTGCAACAGTGCAATTTTATGACGTTTTTGTGTGGACAGTTCAAGGATAAAACTCCCCCCACCCCACAATTTCTTCAATTTATAGGAACAAATAAGAAATATTAAAGGTCTGATGAGCTACTACCATAAACAAAAAGAATTAGTCCCTGACCTTGAACCACCAGAATTTTCAGGCCATGTGTAATTTGATCTGTTTATTTAGACTATCAGACTTAATACAATTTAAAAAGAATAACAAAAATGTAATGATTCATCAAATTTTAAAAAACCCAATATACTTTTTTATGATTTTCATATACTTCTGTATAGTATAATATTACAGGTAAGTAAATTAAATGAAGCAATGATAATTAAAATTAAGACAATGAGTTGCCCCTACCAAGCACATTAACTGCCCAATTTTTCCATAAGTTTGATAATTGCTAACGAGGCCAAATCAAGTATTCAAGATGTGCCAACAGCATTTTGAATCACTTTAAAAAACAGTGAAGAGAGGAAGACATAAGAACCACTGATAAATTTTTTAAAATTCCGAACCAGGAGGTCAGTATGGAAGGTATCTGCATGTGTTTTGTACCAGTAAAAATCTCTGTGGTACTTGGCTTTGAGAAAAGATAGCCCTTGTGTTCCTCAGATTGCAGATTCTTCCTGACAGATGGTCATTAATATCCCAAATTTTGGCCAACTGCATAAGAGAATGAAGGACAGAATCTCTTCCTCCTCCTCAAGCTCTAATGGTCCTTTTCTCTACAGTCATGCAAGATGGTTTGAGGGCATTCTGAATGGCTGGATTTTTCACTACAATCTCCATCATAATAAAGGTATGCTGCTAAAGGCATAAACAGTGAGATGGATCTGTCACTAAGATCCTGACAGCTGCATGGTGACAGATCCATCATCAGAGATGGATGAAAGGATCTAACCCAAAATGGAATGGCTGGAAGGCTAGGACAGCTCTGGATGTTGAACTTATAATGAAAGATGGATCCACTGGATCCAGCAAACACACCATGCACCTGGACTCACAGAACATAAAGCCATGCTTGGAGATGTGGGGTGAGTTGCAACCACTGTGCTACCTAAAATTGGGTGGACACTCCTTCAATTAGTAAGAAAAGTCTGTAGGTGCACGAGATAGAAACAAGGGTAAAATTTGGCACATCAATTCAAAGGCATTATGTCACAAAGCCTCAATATTCTGTTCTCCCATTTCCACTAAAAATAATTGTAGTCGATAGCTGTAAATGTCACACTTTGGGTGGGGGGAAGGGACCCAAGCAAAGGTTCCCCCACAAGACTTACAAGAGATGCTGACTTAGGAAGTATGCTCTTGATACTGATATTGTGAGAGTTTTATTTCTTTTGTCTTTTCCTTAACCTGCTTTCTAAAAAACAGCAGTCCAGACTTATTCTGATCACATAGCGCACACTCTACAGGGAAGAGACAAAGTATATTTGGAAAACACTCAACAAGACTTGACCGCATCTTCCCTTGCCTTACATTTCTTGAATTTAATTTACTTGGTGGACACATTTTACTTAAACCACATGAGAAAAAAAGACTAAAATTAACAATCCCGCATGGTGCAAAGTCACTAATACAGCACCCATTACTAAAAATAGGCAGTGTCACTCAAAACTGTGAATGACAACATCCATTCAATGACAGAATGTTGTACATATGGTTGAAATAGACAAAGTGCAAGCAAGTGACAACTTCATTCAAACAATATAAAAAAAATTAAACAACCTGCACATGAATCATTAACACAAAATAAGTCCAAATTCTTGGATGGAAGGCTAATTTGCACTCATATTGGCATGGAATGCTGGGAGGTATCACATATGAAGTTGACAGTCATGATGCCCAAAAAAATAGGTAGAAATAAAAAAAAAATAAAAAAAGTGGTGTCAAGGGGAGGTAATGGGCAGGAGTTATTGCCCTTTGTCTAGATGAGATAGAAAGACAAATTTTCATCTTATTAGTAGACCTGGATTTGTGAGGCAATAGTTGTATATACCTAATGTTAATGTGATTGGTGAACATATTTAAAATAGAAATCATGATCTATGCTTCTTTATGCACATTTTCAAAGTACATGTAATTAATATTGATACAATGCTATGAATGCACTCAGATTGGTTAATGAGTACACATACCATCTTTACCATATATCCAGGGACACAATAAAATTAATAACATGATTCTGATGGGCAATGTTACAATGATAATTAATAACATGAGTCTGATGGGCAATGTTACAATAATAATTAATAACATGATTCTGATGGGCAATGTTACAATAACAATTAATAACATGATTCTGATGGGCAATGTTACAATAATAATTAATAACATGAGTCTGATGGGCAATGTTACAATAATAATTAATAACATGATTCTGATGGGCAATGTTACAATGGGCAATGTTACAATAATAATTAATAACATGAGTCCAAGTACTATGAATTAATGAAAAAGAAAAGCTGTATATTTAATAGTTCACTGCAAATATTCATTTTATAAAATCCACAAGCATTTTTAGTTTTACCAATTCACCTGGTGACCAATGATGACAATCATTTGTGATTATGAAGTTTCATACATATAAGGCTCTCAATAGTTTCTGCTTCAAATTTCCGATCAAACCACAGTATTTTTCAAAAAATGGAGAATGTGCTCTCTATACTAACAATATGGACAGAACTCTCAGAACAGGCTCAAACAGGGTATTTAAAGTAGGTGTGTTTGTTACAGAAGAATAATTCCTGTAAGTGATGGTGTCTTCATATGCCTGATATCATTTCTCTCCCCTACACTATCCTAAAATCCACTTTCCATTAAACACACAATGCAAACTCCTGACTTTTGCTACTTGCAGGCATCAGCCTAAACTTTGATTTACAAGCACTGTTGAACTTGTAATAGTTTATAGCGGATTCACTGTTTTGCATGAGGAGAAAACATACATTTTAGCATTTTGACATCAACTGACCAAAACAATGCTAGACCTACCCTTAAATATTCCTCTTAAAACAACATGAGAAACACGATGACAATTAAACATGACAAAAACATCAAGTATTAACGGTGAATTCAGTTATTTTTATTTATATCTCCTTTCTATCACCTCTTCCAATGGGCTGCAAAATTTTAATTAAATACTCACAACCATCATGGACAACCATTGACCCCTGTATTACTTGTATGACCTCAATAAATATCCTGCCTATGGCCTCAAAGTTTTAAAATTACAACAATAAGGTATTCTATTTACATCCTTTTCTTTACATGTCAGTCCTAATTGGAGGACTGGGTCATGTCACTGCACTGTTGGAACAGTTCTGGTCAGTGAATACTGTTTCTGACTGGTTTCTGCAATGTGTCAATAGAATGCATATAAATGCCATCTTTTCCTCTCAAACATAATTTTTCAACTTATAAATATGCTAGACTTCAACTATAAATCACTATATGTGGTAGACAAACTTAAAAATGGCATTTTTTATTAGCCTACATAGAATCAAATGTATACTAATTTTATTTTTCTATAAAGCTTGGGAAATAATAGGTTAAGTTTTTCAATGTGGACAGGAAACTGAAAAAGGATGATGGATTTTGTTTTTGAAAGGTTCTGATAAAGTTAACAAAGTGGAGAAAAGCTATAATTTCTAATGTATAAAGTCTGTCAAGTTCAAATTAGTGCCATCAGAAATCAGAGTTGCATGATTTTACATAATGACAGAAACTTTTAACAGTAATTATATTTTTCTTACATGTCAGACTAAAGAACTTTCTCAGGATAGCTACTTAAATTATTTAGAATTAATTTCAAATTTAGAATTTTAAAAATTTTCATTTAGGGATACATAAATAAATTGCTTAAAACAACTTCAGCATTTTTAATCCAAACCTCCTGCATGTGCTATTTGGCACTGTAGCATGCAGTAATTATTCTCATCAGTTATGTAGAGACATTCTCCTCAGTCACAGACATTCTTCTCTGTGACCAAGACTTCCTTCTCAGTGGCACAAAAACATTCTTCTCTGTAACTGAGTCATTCTTCTCAGTGAGGGCACTCACCAGTTATTATGTACTTTTGAAAATGTGTGTGTGTGTATGCGTGTGATTTGGATTATTAACGGAGCTTTAACAATTTTTCAGTCATATCGCTATGATGTCTGCATTGTGGCAGTTTATAACGATGTCTAGCACTGGGACATCATCTTCAATATTCATAACATTACAGACAATTTACACTATTGTGCCTTTAATCATTTTAATTCTATGAACAAGTCTAATGATGATGCATCAATGGGAACATTAAAAATCAGCTGAGCTGCTTGTTTTTGAAGCTTGTAAGTTCTGTCTAGTTGGCAATTAATATAATTTCCCCATAGTGTTGAACAGTAGTTGGAAGTATATAAGCATTAGAGTAAATTAATTTTGGAGTCCTTTGTCAGATACTTTTTATTTTATTTTACTAAGCAATGAAATTTTAGATGTGAGGGACCTACAGACATTGTCTACTTGTTTTTCCCACTAAGACTTCTGTCAATGATTGCTCTTAACAGCTTCTGATCACGTACATTTTCTACCTTGTTATTAATGTACAGTGATCCTTCTTTTACTCTGAATGCCTTTCAGATGTTCCCATCAACATGCATTTTATCTTAGATTAACTTATTACCATCTTATCTTAGATTAACTTATTACCATCTTATTTTGTTTTGACCACTCCTCAATTAATATAAGGTCTGAAAATTGTTTAGCTATTGCTGCTTACTTATAATTTGTAAAGTTTCGATGACTTTCCCTCTTTCTATTCCTATTAAAAATCTTTGTCAATTGAAGCGCATAAATGTAAATAAAACTGCATATGGTGGCTGATCCAGATCAAAGTACCATGGGAGAACAACTTTATATTATCAGTATTTGCCCAACTTAGGTATGGTAGCACACATGTATTATAATCAACATAAATTGCAACTTACCTATAAGAAGTAATATCCATGCTTGCACTAGCAGAATATTTCCACAAAACTGAAAGATCCAATGATTAAATCGAACACACAAATGTAATTAAAGTGGAAATCCATGAATAACAACATTACAAAATAAAAACAAATATATTTAACTTTATGTGAATTTGAAATGCAATGATTGTTGTTGTTGTTGTTATAGGGTTTAACGCCATTTTCAGCACAAGATAGACTATACATGGCGGCCAGTATAAATGGTGGAGGTTGATTCCAGGAAAACCCCGGAAAGAACCACCAACCCACAAGAAGCTACTGGCAAGCTTTCTCACATACCCATATTGGCCGAATCCGAGACTCGAACCCACGCAGACAGAGGTAAGATGGCAGCGATCCATAACAGTGAACACTCAAGACCACTTGGCCACTCGGGGCCCAGAAATGCAATGAGGGCAAAGAAATATAAATGTATAAAATATTATTATTATTATTGTTATTATTGAAATTATGCTGATTTCAAAAACGTTTAACCATTATTGTATTCTAATTTATGTACAAGAAGTATGATCATAAGCAACATTTTGTCAATTTTGGTCCATACTAGCTACCATGGCATGAAATTCCAAGCTTACCTTTGTAAGGACATGTACGTCACCGTAGGTATATGACCTATAATCATCAAACATCAGATGATACACTGAGTATATTTCTTAATCAAAGTCAATGCAGGTATAACAAGTTTGACAGGAGTTTTGTATATGACCAATGGAATTGCATGCACTTTACAAAAAAGTGATGTTCATTATTTTTAAATGTAAACTTAGAAAAAATTTGACATTTAAGAGGAAATAGTGCTATACTTTTGTCCTTACAGGCTACAGCTTTAAATATGTAAACAACCGCTAGATGGCGCATGTTCAAAATTACTTGTAAAATCCTGTTTGCCACAATAATAGAGTCCGCGATTCGATTATACAGCACTGGAGTATATGCCTCGTCACAAGCCAAGGTTCGGATAACCCTATCTACACCTTGGAGGATCAAATAGCTATATTGGTGCTTTGTCCTTGTGACATCTATTGGATTTCATGTGTTGCCTTCCTTAGTATATAATGCCAACTAACCAATATCATGGCGCATTCTACATCTGCCAAAAGGGTGGTTGCAACTGAACTAAAAAGGATACTTTGTAAGTTTAACATTGAAAGTATGACTATGTACCAGAGGGAAGCCATTACAGATGTATTTGAGTGAAAGTTATTTGTTGAAACATGGACCGACACTGGAAAATTGTTTATTTATCAGTCCATTGAAGTTGTGTGCTCTTCTTGTCTCGATCTTGTAGGATCAGTGTTCAAATTTTAATTTTGATTGGATGCGGTGGCTTGCCGCCGCATATAATGAAATTCACAGACCTGAAGCTCAGAAATATCTAATCGATATGTCAAGGTGTAGATAGGGTTATCGGAACCTTGGCTAGCAAAGTTGGAGTATATGGGAGGTGTCTTACATTGTAGAACTAATCGGTAATTGTTATATTATTGTTTATAGTCAGTAAAATAGCTCCAACGACTTAATGTTTCTTATATAATGAAACCCCGACTTTAAATTAAATATTCTATGCCTACTGTATGTCTAACAGTAGTCTGAAATATAAATATCAGGGTAGACACACAGGGGTTCGTTACAAATAAAATTAGGAGCCTAACCTGTAATATGTTCGTTACAAATAAAATTAGGAGCCCAACCTGTAATAATTACAGGTTAGGCTCCTAATTTTATTTGTAACGAACCCCTGTGGGTCGAGATCTTAAATTGCAAGACTACGATGAAATGTTGAATTATTAATGAAAATTCCTGCTCAATCATCAGACACGGTAACTAATGATTTAAAAAATGCACATTGAGATGCCACTTTAAATGAGAAAAACATTCACCAATTGCATATATTAACACATAGCTCATCTGTTTCTTCAATCAGCATCAAAATACAGATCAGTTGCTTCTCCCGCCATGATGAGCACTTCCGTTGCAGAAGGGTAAAATTAGAGGTTGAACCAAATGCCACTTCTTGAGATCTTGCTTAAAGTTATCTATGAATGTTATGCAAAAAAAAAAAAAAAAAAAAAAAAATTCTCTGCAGTAACTATAGCAATATCTGATGGTGGATTGGTGCCATTTGAAGCAATCTGAAAGACCTTCATGCTGTAACGTGATGCATACGTACATGTCATTAGTCCAGTTCACAGAAAGGTCGTACGAGTTATTTCCCTTATTACTGTTGTACTCTCTTTTTGAAAAAAGTAGAATGGTGCAACATGTGCTAGAGCGGAGTGATTAAATGTGTCAGAGTACAGCCCTGTCTTCTGTATTGAATTTGTCCTAGAAAGACGTTACATAATAATAATAATAATGAAGAATTTGTATAGCGCCTAATCTTTAGAAGCTCTAAGCGCTTTACAACATTTGACAACACTTTAAAAAACATATATAATGATACGATTACAAAAATAAAAACAAACACCACGAAATTAGAAACAGAAAACATGCTGTAAATATTTAAGGTAAGGATAGATTATTAGGTCTTTAAGTCTGTGCTTGCAGTTGAAATAGGTGAGTTTTAAGAGCGCTCTTGAATGAGATCACTGTGTCTAAGGGGCCGCACGATTCACCCAAAACGACCCAAAACCTGCCACAAACCACCCAAAACCTGCCCCAAACTTGCCCAAATCCACCACAAGCATTATGTAAATCAAATGAAACATACCCAAAACCACAAGAAAACAGTGGAAAGAGTACTATCTTGTTGAAACAGACGATAAATTATGCCGCATTTAGTATTTACATCGGATGGAAATGACAAAAGGGAGACAAATGTTACTGGATTGATTTCCTATGCTGGTTATTAAGTCAAAGGCGGACCCAGTCAATACGCTCCAGGTATAAACGGCCTCATTGTGAAGTAAATAACGGACCATCAGTGTGCCATATATATTAATGTGGATGACAACAATAACATGTGCATGATATTATAAATATTTTTACATATATTTGCTATTGTCTTTGTTAAGAATTTGTTGTCGCAAAGGCCTATAGCAGTATATTATATTTCTTCTTGACGTTTTAAATACAAAAAAATAATAAAAAAATTAAATCATGTAAAAGTACTGATTTTTTTATTTCTATAATGAAGTGAAAATTACTGCTGATCCATGATTTTCTTTATACTTCATGTCACTGCATTTAAGAATATCATCGTCATTGCTTGAAATTTAATGATAATGATAAAGCAGTCTTCTGCGCATGTGAATCATTTGTGCGATCAGATGCGAGGATCTATAAATGCATACATATAAATGGTAGGCAACAAATTGTCTTCAAAACACAAAATTTTTTGTGCGAACCAAACTATTTGAGTACATGTTGTCACAAAGCGGCGGTCCACGGAAGTTATAGATGGCGGTAAAAATCAAATCAGTGAGTAGATAAAAAGTAGTGTGTTCTACAATGAATGAGAATGGTGAGAATATTTTGTAATTGATTTTATATATATATATATATATATATATATATATATATATATATATATACACAAACTATTATTCTAGTACACCCTTTGACAAAGCGGCGGTCCATGGAAGTAACAGAAGGCGGTAAAAATCAAAGAAGTCGGTAAATAAAAGGTAGGATGTTCTAACATTAATGAGAATGATGCGATTATTTTGCAATTGATTTAAATGGTATATATAAAGTTCGCAATAGCAATTTGTATCATTTCAGAATATATGCTACAACGAGTATACTTTGCTACATCAAATATATTTGTTTATTTTAATTCAGTTGTGCAAAATGGGTCCAAAGCGCGCCAAGAAATATCCTTGTGGCAGTTGTAGTGCAACTTCTGCATCTGAATGTGTTTGCTGTATTACGTGTGGAAATTGGTACCATAGACAGTGTCAGTCCATGAGTGAAGAAGAACTAAGACAATGGGGAAAACTGGATTTGGATTATGTGTGTCTCTCCTGTCGTTCTGTGAATGAATCAAGGTTTGACTTAGGTCCGCTGTGTCTTCATTGGGGGTCAGACGAAAACACATATTACAAGTTCTTTTCGCATATTCGCGAAAAAAATGGAGATGATAAGTTTATATTTGATACGGACGATGAAAAAGCTCTGACAAATGCTCTAAGATACAATTTTTGTAATGCAGAATTTTAATATTGCACTAAGCATATTAAAGACAACATTCGGTACTCTTTGCATAAACATGGATGTGACAATCCTGTCAAAAAATCAATACTTCGTATGCTTTTCAGTGAAGACAGTGGCAGTAGTAGTTTTTTTTTATCCAGCTGTAATGTCCTTTATAAAATAATAAATTTATTGTATTTTGTGTAGCAGTCGCTGAAATATATCTTGGTAAACATTTTCTTTTTCATCTAATCCGAAAACATTTATTGAAATATCGTTTTGTTTATCAAACGTTGGTATCTGATTCTCTGCCACTGGAAAAGTTATTCCGTTAAAATTTAGCTCATCTTTGTACGGCAAATATTTTTCAACTCGATCACAGTTACAACTTTGAGGATGTCTAGCAGATAAAATTGCCCAACGATAACATTCGTTATCATAGTTTTTGACATTTATGCAGCATTTTGTGTTTTTAATTTTTTGAGGGAGATCAACATAAGAACTACCGCGGAGTACGTTATATTTCATTGTGTGAAATAAAACTTCTTTTATCATTTCAAATTTCCAACCTGATCCTGATGTAGTAAATTCCTCCAATTTTTTATTTATTTCCTGATGTATTTCATCAGCGACTGAGGAAATATTTGTTCCAACTAATATTTTTCGTGATTTAGCCGTTAAATATGGTTCGGCAATTTCGTTGTCGAAATATACATTATCAAAGATGAAATAAATTTGTGGAATTAAAATTTGCTAAAATGTTTTGATTATCTAATTTATAACTGTTATCATAACCAGAAAATGCAGTAGCAGTTTTTTTTCTGCTTTTATAAGGCTCTTCTTAGCAATATCTCGTAATTTAACTGGCTTGTTAAAATTTTTCAATTAAAGATATAAAATGCTATATAAAATAATGACAGAAATTTTAAAATACATCCGACTAACTGCAGAAGAACAAACGCAGTATCATGTTCATCCAATCTATAATCATTATGCCGGGAATGCATTTGGATCTGTTATCCATATGAAATATGAAAAACCGTTTGGTATACCAATGCCAGCTGGAATCAAAATTTCAGTAAAAGGTGATAATGCGGAACGTGTTGAAATGTTCAGGAAAGATTTTATTTATACTTTGTTCTGCGGTGAAATTCCAGACGGACAGCGAGTTTATCGTGTAAATAACTCGATTAGCGATGACAATATCGAAAATCTCTCTTTGCAAGATGAATTTCAACCGCATCCCGTGTTTGATTTGTATGAGGCCTCTGACAAAGAAATTATACGAAATAGGAAAACAAAAATAGTATTAGGAAATTTGCATAACACAGATTATTTACGTGTAACAGTTTGTGGAACTAAAATTGATCGAGTTGGTTATTACAGTCACCGCGTCATTTATGAAACATTCAACGGCGCTATTCTAAATGATTTGATTACTGATCATATTAAGAAAATTAAAACAGATAATAGAATAGAAGTTAGAATTAAGTTTATATGTTGTGCAGTCCTTATGTATAGAATGCTGTAAATATGCTTGCTGTAAATATGCTACTTTAATTATGTGTTGTGCCGTCTATAAATGCATTCCTCGCTGAGGAATATTATTTTTATTTTTATTATTTATAGTAGTAGAAGGAAAATGAGTTGTTTCTATCTCAGAGACCCCCTTTCCCTAACAAATATATTTCATCATCTTATTTTGTCACCTTATTTTGAGCTAAAAAAGAAATATCTTTGTCAGATAAAACATCAACCATATTGTCGATGAATAACATTGGATCAGTTGTCCAACCCGCTAGCAGCAGGGAGGGCGAGCAGACAACTTTGTACGAGACCTTATTTTACAAAAATAAGGGTTCCTACAGGGGCTGAAAAATAAGGTCAATAATGATAAACCGAACCCTCCTAACAATATTATTACCGTATAGTTTGAAAAAACGGATAATAAATCGTTTTAGTTAGCTCATTTTTGTTAATTTATTTTTGACATTTGTTATAGTGCATTTAGTTTACTCGGTAGGTCACTCAATTTTTGTCATTCACCCTCCCTGCTGCTGTAATTTAAACAATTATTATAAATATTATCAATAATGAGTATTGGAGAACCACACTCAGCTAAATTAGCTCTACTGCTGCTATGATTTTTATCCAAAAATTTTATCCAGACCTATACGATATCTGGATCTTGGGTCATGAAGATTTATTGTTATAAATCCGAACGGAGCAGATTGTGCTTTTGAAAAGAAGTTTCTAAATTTCATCATGTCCATGTCCCCTGAACACCAAGTATAATAAATATTTTGTAAAGTATAATTATCTACTCCATTAAACATTACTAAAATATTGCAGTTGTCTCTGATCACTTTAGGTATTTGTGTATATCGTTGTGTGACGTATATAACATCTGTATTCTTGTGTCTACCTCGAGAAAATATTCTAGCTGGATTAGATTGTTTGTCAAGCATTACATCATCGTACACCACTAAATTATTAATAAATCCATCTAAATCATCTACAGATGGGGCTTCATCAATATCGGTGATAAAATCAATAACATCATTATCGTCTTCATTCCGCAATTTTGCTTTTTCATTAAAATCTTTAAGTATTTTGTAACAGTGTTGATCATCTACAGATGGTGCTACTAAATATAATTTACTCCATTTTAACCATCGCATTATTAAATTTAATAATAGTTGTGTTTTACCTGATCCAGATGGACCTATTATAATCATCCTTATCGAATTTGGTAATGCTGGATGATGCTTTACCGGTTCCTGTTTTCGTGTCGCCGAAAAAGTCAATTATATCCATATAATAAATAATATGAGTCTATATTGTGTTCGATGCAGAGCACCTACCGATACTACTGAATTAACAATAATAACAAAAAATAAAAGACGTGCACTTACAGGCAAGTGTGTGAAATGTGGTACCAAGAATATAAATTTATTGCAACAAAGACAGGTGGAGATATAGCCGCTTTATTAGGAAAATTACCTGGAACTCCGTGGGCTAAATATCCCGGGGAAAAACACTTACCAGGGTATAATTATTGCGGTCCTGGAACCCGACTTGACATCCGACTTGATGATCAAGATCAACCAAGACCAGGAGAGCATCCAGTAAATAAGATTGATCAAGTGTGTCATGTTCATGATGTTGCGTATAAAAGTAAAGATTTACAACAAAGGCATCTCGCAGATGTAAAATTGATTCATGCATTAAATTCTATACCAAATAAATCTGTCAGAGATAAATTAGTTAGTTTTCTAGTAAAATCTGCCATGAAAAGTAAAATAATGTTAGGGGCTGGTAATTAATTATATAAATATTATAATGGAATCCATTTATTATAGCCCAAGAGGATATTGGAGAGGTAGATCAGCGATTACTAAATTATCTGAAGCAGCAAAAGTCTCACGTTCTGTTGCTGCAGCGTGGTTAGCACGACAGGCAATATGGCAAATTTATCTACCACCACCTAAAAATATTCAATATTCACATTTTGATGTCAGCGTCCCTAATGAGGTTCATCAAGCAGATATTTTGTTTTTACCACATGATACTGTTAAAACACGTGGACGAAAATCACGCACATACAAATACGCATTAACTGTCGTTGATGTTGCAAGTAAATATAAAGATGCTGAACCATTATCAACAAAGACAGCATCCGAAGTTGCATCTGCATTTGAACGAATTTATCATCGAGGACCTTTGCGATGGCCACAATTATTACAGGTTGATCCGGGCAAAGAATTTCTTGGTGCAGTATCATCGTTGATGAAGAAACATAACGTTAAAATCAGACGAGGACATACTGAAATTCATCGTGATCAGGCAATTGTTGAACCATTTAATCGAACACTTGCTGAGCGGTTATTTGGATACCAATATGCAAAGGAAATATCTACTGACTTTAAGTCCGGTGAGAGATCTCGTGAATGGGTTGCGAGGTTACCAAGTGTGATATCTGCATTAAATAATGAAATTACTCGTTCAACTTCCATGAAACCTTCTATTGCGATCACAAAAAAATATATACCCCGTATTAATGACAGACAACAATCTCAACCAGTATTAGGTAATGTAATTGTAAGATATTTATACGAACCTGGTGAACTTGAAGGTGTTAAAAAAAGAACAACCGATCCTATCTGGAGCGTGACTACACATGCAATTTCTAGTGTGGTTAGATCCACTGGTAGACCTCCAATTTACAGATTAGATTCTACAGCCCCTCAACGTGGATTTGTACGTGAACAATTACAGGTAATCCCTGAAGACACACAATTACCACCACATACAATTACATAACCAGAACCAGGGCGTGCAGCGCCCCGACGTCGATTACATTCAAGACAGGTCAGCATCACATTATCACGTGTATGACCAAGATCACTATTAATTCTATCTACGGTAAATTGTCTTGGATTATTATTCGAATATTGCCACAACATATTACAATTGCAACTTGCGCAATTATTATTATGTAGTTGTTTTAGTTTTATAATAAATTCAACATTAATATCAAAATCACGATTATTTTTTTTATCACACTGCTTATAACCAGATAGTTTTTTTCTTATTACGTCATTATTAACAGTCTGATCATTATTTTCTATGAAATTCATAATAATCCTATGTAGTTGAGATATTCTTCTGACCCTAGAAACTGCGAGATAGACTAAATTCGACCATTCGATCCGATCATCTATAATCCAAATATTTGTATCAGAAATAGTTAACCCCTGTGAAGAATGGATTGTTATAGCATATCCTAATGTCCACGGTGATTTATTCATATTCAGCGCATTCTCAACGACATTAATATCGACTAAAACAATATCATTCAAGACAAGATTCTGTACTCGGACACTTTCAGTATCTCCACCAGGAATTTCAACATCAATATTCTGTCGTCGAGTATCTGCTGGGCGATAACACAAAGGTACTGGTTGATCTGAAAACTTTTCTTTATGTAACAGAAATAATTTATTCTGTAGTTCATCACGAACTATCTTTCTACTTGCAACTATTAAATCAGTGGGATTCCATAAATTTAGAAAATCACTCATAGAAGTCTCTGGAATTACTCCGCGCATTATTTCACATTGTACTCTGTCTGGTTGTAGTCTGATTAGTCTTTTAAATTCCTTCAACGGTTCATCAATAGCTCTATGATCATCATTTATTTCTTCATAATAATCTACATTATTCTTCAGCCATTCATGTGGAGACTGTCCAACAAAAGGTGGTGGTTGACCATGATCACCGCACATTATTATAGCAGTATTTTTCGTCAATAACCATTCAAGAAATGTTTTTAATATTTCTAACGACACCGTGCATATCTCATCCCATATAATATATTTAGGTATATATTTCTCACCCATTCGCTCAGGAGTCCATGTGTCTCCACACCATCTAAAGAAACTATGATAAGTACACGATTTTACTCCTCGCTCTTTTATTTCCCTGGCTAATTTATGTGTCGGTGTCAAAACAATTATATCGGAATTATTATTCATGAATAATTTAATCACACGAGTTGTTTTACCTGACCCTCCACACCCATTAAGATAAACAGTTTTATGTCTAGCCACAGGATCATATACAGATGGTGCTGATGATTTTGATAGTTTATTATTTTTGTGATACATTTCCTTAATTTCAACGTCGGCAGATTCAGAATAACTAAATATATTTTCTTGTTTTATTCTCCATGATCCCCATTCACCATTACCAAGTAGTGGTTTTAATAAATCCGTATATTTTTTATTTATATAAAACGAATCCGTAAAGACTCTGACAGCATCACGAGAAAATCTATTTATCATAGACAGTAGATTTATAGAAACATATGCCAACATAGATGATCTTAAATGAGTAAATTGTGGTGAGTCACCATCAAGATAACTCACAATTGTACCTAGTTTGGTTCCGTCTGACAAATAAGCATTACTCCGATTTATAAATATGTTTTTTCTGTTGTATCAGCAATTATAAAATCGAGTTCAGCATCGTCCATAATTAATCTTGTACAGTATCTTTTATGATCATAGGCTCCTCCTTGAGTAAATTTACCAATTATCTTTCTACCAAGATCTTTTGCAAGTTTTTCATCATGTTCGTCTCTGCATTTATGTATATTATTAGTAATTTTAATAATGTCATCTTCATTAAGATTAGAGAATTCTTTCCTGACATCATCAATATTAAATCTATTTGGTTCTGGTAACCAAATTTGTTTCTGTGGACTATATGATATAATGGCCTCACTCACCTGTAAAGATATTAAAATTCCAACATCAAGCATATATCGCAATAGTGCTATTGGAACCCAACATCGCTCTGAAAAATGTCTTCCAAACCAAGTATAAGTAATCGGATGGAGATTTTCTGCAAATTCGAATGATTCTACATGAGCAAATCCTGTTAAATCAAAATCTGGTAAATGTCCGTTTATTGCAACCCTGGTCATTTCGTGTGATGGATGTCCGAATCTCTTAAAGTATTTAGAACATTCTCCGTATCCAAGAAAACTTCCAGGATAACATGCCACCATATCGACGGATATAATGTCACTATAGTTGTATTTAGTATTCCATAATCCTCCGTGTCCATATTCTACGCAACTTTTATGAATATCCTCAAGAAATTCCGATCGTGTTGGTTTCCATAAATTTTTCTCCTGAGCAAAATGAGCTGCTACGGATGGAACTGTAAAACAATTATTTAATAATTGTCTAATTTTGACATCGCCTGAAGTATATTTCAGCGCAAGATTTTCCATTTCTACATTAAGAGATTCTGTACGGTAAATATCACCATTAGGCCGTACAAACTGATCGTAATGATCATATTCTGAATTTTGAAATAACCAAACAGACACAGGATCACTTTTACTGATATTTCTGATAAAATCAAATATATGACCATCATAAAATTTAACTTTTCTATCTCGTGGAAATATTGTTACTGCTGAGGTCCATGCGTGCGAATTATGATCAATAATATCTATTGGAGCTCCTCTTGATTCATATTTTGTTTTATATAAAATCTCTCCTGTCAGCGTTTTTACTGTTATTGGAAATCTTAATTTCTTTTCTAGTTCAGCGACATCTTTGATAGATGCTCCGGTATCTTTAACTGATTCTGCCCAAGTATTTATTTTTTTACGTCGTAAATCTGTTAAACCATTACCACGTATCGCATTTGTAAAATGTTCTGTAACTCGTTCAGCTACACAGTTTATTCTTGATTCTGACAATTTCATAGGTTTTAGATCCCCGACGTCGGGTTTATTATTCAACGGAAATATTCCATATACAACTGCAGTTGCTGGATAACTCTGTATATAATATAATTTGTCAACACCTGTTAGTATTCCGGCTTAGATTTATTATTTAAGAGAACAATATTATTTCCTGATTGTATGTGTACTGGATCGCGTTTGTCACGAATAATCCAAATATCTTCTTTTGTATTTACAATAAATTTTATTAAAATAAAATATTTTTGATCATCAAGGTGATTAATAATCACCTTTCCTCGCTTGTCATTCATCATATTAGTAACATTTCCAACTCTGAATGTTGACCATACATGAGCAGCACCATCGTCACGAAATTCATTTTTTGCTTCACGAATACGTTCGATTATATCCTCATCTGTTAATGCCAGATCTTGCATCAAAGTACTAAATTTATATTCTGATAATCTGTCAAGATCAAATCTAGCATGGGAAGGTTCAATTGCCGATAATTCCTCCATATAATTAAGACAAGTATTTAAATTAAAATTTTAGTATATATATAATGATTGAAACAAAGAACAAATGTGTTTGGCTCAGAATTGGATATATTTCTCTTTGTAATAAACCGTGCGTGAACAAATACTGTGGAAATCATGCACAGAGTATCAAAAATGGAAGTACAGGACCAATACCGTGTATTCAGTGTGGTGTTGGAGTCAGAGGAAAAACTCAATTGTGTCTAAAATGTGGAGGAAAAAAATACAGGAAATTAAAACGATATTATGACAAAAAAAATAAAACTGACTCTCCTATAAAGACAGAAGAAGATTATCTGGTCAGATTTCAAAATAATGATTTAGACAAATAATATTATTATATAAATGGAGCAAAACGAATTTGTGAAACATCCTATAATAAAAAATTATGAAGCATCCCGAGATGGTGTGATCAGACATTGTAGATTGAAAAAACCAGTCGGTAATCTTGATAATGCTGGTTATTTTAGATTTCGTGCTGGAAATAAAAATTCTTTATCAAGTAGATTCATCTACGAATGTTATTTTGGGGTCATCAAAGATGGATTTGTAGTTGATCATATTGTCGGAAATCCCAAAAATAATCGGTTATCCAACCTGCAGGCTATTACACAGAGTCAGAATAATACACGTGGAAATACTGGAAAATGTAAAAAGTTTGCAAGAAGATCTATTAAATCCATAAATGTAGAAACAGGACGGGAAATAACTTTCCCATCAATTAATGCGGCTGCAAAACATTTTGGCATCAATTCTGCTTCAGTAAAACGTGTTGCAGATAATATT